>WYDF02295001.1:0-15988 GCA_009867245.2 Adranes taylori | reverse complement strand
CTTTATACTCCTAGACTAAAACAAAGCAATATGTATCTAATCAATAACAAAAATACAATATAATATTTTAATTATTATTAGCGAAATATATCATCTCCAAAGTAACTGCAATATACAAAAGTGACTGTGAAAATATGAAAGGCCCATTTAGAATATATAAATAAGGCTAAACGCATCCAAAATGACTCCCGCTGCAAATTTTTTTTTTCACGTACTGTGTTTTAAGGCAAACCTAGAATTAAGTATGTTATTCTGTATGACTAACTTATAATAAAATAAAATCTTCATCTTAAATCCTAATAGCAATAACTATAAATGAGCCAGTTCTGCATGGTTCATTTATAGTTACAGATTAGTTTTGATGTTATAAAGTATATTCAACGTAACGCTATTGAGTTTCGAACTAAAATACATAAATACTAAATATAAGCAAGAAAACAAATATTTTCTGAAAATCAATACTCACCAACTACTTCAATTGAAACCGTAACATTAATTGTTCCCTGACTACTTGAAGCAGTGCACATATAACGTCCTCTATCCTCTGATCGGACACCATTAAATAAAAGAGTGCCGTTCATGTCAATAACATGTCCGGGAAGAGATTCCATTGAATTATTTTCAACTACTAATTTATCCCAATGTACACTGGGTGGAGGAGTACCTTGCACTTTACAGTGAAGCTTCCCTTGACTGTTCAATTCAAGGTTCTTGTTAACAGGTGGTGGAGCAAATTTTAGTCGTTCTGTTAATAAAACAAAAATAGAATTATTGTCTGAAAACACAGCTTGATATTGTTAAAATGTACATATGAAATAAGGAATAATCAATAAAATTGAGTTGCTCTTGAAGTGTGTCAATCAAGCTGGACTGATTTCGTAGCTGTTTGCAATTCTTAATGCTGTTTTCTGTGCGCACGCTCAAAATAAAACACTTGAGTTTGTAGTATAGCCAAACGTCCAACTCAAGAATCGTCATCCCGACTCTTAAGTTCGGTTGACGATTCTTGTTAAGTTCGGTTGACGAGTTAAGAAATCGATAGTTTCTTAACTTTCTGTAAGATACAGAATTAACTTCGCAGCCAACAATTTCAGAATTCAAATTTACAAATCATGGCTTTAAAAATGCGATTTTTCAAGATCTCTAGTTTGCTTCTCCGAAATTCTTTTTGGGAATAAATATATTTGTATTTTTGTTTGTAATTTTTCTTGCACCAGATCCAAATTCTTACTACAAGTTCCTTTCATATAAAAAATTGGGAATTATCTACAAGTTGCTTTTATATGAAAAATTGGGAATTACCTATTTTTCATGTAGAGGTCATATAAAAAAACATTTATTTGAAAGGGACATTTATATGGGAGTTTCCAATTTTCTACATATAAAAGTAACTTGTAAGTATTCGTATCTGGTGCAGTAACAATTACTAGTAGAAGTACAAGTATATTTTATTCCCGAAAAGAATTCTACAATTTTAGTCGATTACTTGTGTTATTATGTAAATCTATTAAAATTTGTCAAGTGTTTTTACTTAAACAATGAATATTATTAAGTACCACAACAAAAACAGCTTATTGCTGATAAGTCTGTCGGTTACACTCAGTAGCACTCACTATGATCGCCGCGAGCTGAAAAGACCCGTCACTAGCAAGCTAGATTGATAGTTTTATATGTTTGCATAGATATGGATTTATCAAATTTGTTTTTGAATTCATAGTGCGGATTCCACACATACGTTTTTTAAATGATAATAATATTTATCGTATTAATATCAGAGAAGGATTTTTGGATTAGGTAATTTGTAGTATTTTCTTTTTTTACGACTTTTGTTGTTTGTTTCTTCAACTTCAGGTCATTCGAAATTATGACTTCTAGGTCACATGATGATTTCTCCCTTACGGTTTTAAAGATTGTCCATTAAAGAAGTATTGTACGTTTGGATTATTTTTTCCAATATAGAGGACCACACATTTTGACACGTCCCATGCTGGAAGCCATTGCTTCGTCTAGTTGTATATTTTGTTTAGATCCTCCGGAAGTATTATGTTCTGCGTTACTGGACTACCATATAGTTGGATTACTATATAGTTTAGTGTCATCTGCATTTCACATTAAATGCTTTTAATAGTACCAGGTCGAAGGCCCTCTTCAAGTCGAGACAGATAACATCAGTTGGCATGTTCCTGTCATGACCAGAGGTTCATCTATCAACACATTTTAGGAAGTTAGTTGTAACAGATCGGCCAAGCAGGAAGTCATGTTGAACGTGCGGCAAGGCCTTGAGTATTCAGTTAGTTTCCATGCAATGATTTTTTCCAAAAGTTTTCATACTACCGACGTCCTAAAGATTGGTCCTTTCTTGACTGTGGCCGATTTCCATGCAGGCGATAACTCACCGGATTCTAAAGATTCCTGCATTATTACGCATAATGGATTAATTAGACTGTGGCACCTTTTTAAGATGATAAAGGGTATGTATAGTGTCTGGGCCAGCGCCCGCGTCATTTTTTAAGCCGGAAATGGCTTTCCTTACATTTCCTTCGGTGATTTTTATACTGGTGAGTTGATTATTTTGAGGAGTTGTAGAGTTCAAAGAAATACTGGTTCTTGTTTGATGAAAGCGGATTAGAACTGTTGTGCAAATTTATTCGCAACTTCTCCTGGTTCAGTTGTGACTTTTTCATCGTCCTGAAAAGCGATAATGGAAGTTTTTGTTGTGGGCAACTTTGATGACTAGCCCCCTTTTATTTATTATATAGTTTTCGTAGCATGCTCTGTCTTTTCTTATTGCTGAGATGAGTGTTATTAATTTTTCGGTACGCTCTGAAACCATTTTCATTGTTTGTACTTCTATATTTATCCTACGGTGCTTGTTTTAAATGTATCATATTATCGATATCTCTGTCTCGGAACTACTAAATGATGGACCAGTAGAGGCACAATTCGACCTGATAGATGACTGTATGAGAAAAGAGGAAATGAAGCTAGCAGAAGTAAGAGCATATAGGAAGAATATACAATCACACAGCATCCGATGAGGATGCTTTGCCTGCAGAGTTATTTAAATACGGAGAAGGCTAAGTGAATACAATGCACCCGCTACTGCAATAGATCTGGAGAGACGAATCCATGCCTAGAGAGTGGAGTACACAGAAAGGGGACATACCTCAATGTAGTAACTACAGATGCATCTCGCTGGTCAACACAGGATATAAAATACTGTGTAAAGTACTAGTAATAAGACTAGTAATAATCAGAATAACACTAGTAATAATCACTTGCTGAAAACTTATTGGGGGAATACCAATGTGGGTTCCGCTCAAACAGTTCAACCACAGATCAAATCTTCTCATTAAAAATTATATTGGAAAAGCGTTACGAATTTAATATCGCACTGCAGCAATTGTTTATTGATTTCCGCACAGCTTATGACCAAGAGGGCAGTTATACAGAGTTGTGCAGTAAGAGTTTGCAATACCGACTAAACTGATGAAGCTCATACGTATGACGCTATTGGAAAAGTGGAGCAAGACGAGCGTTAAAAAGGAACTAATAGAGAGCTTTGGAGTAGAAAAAGGCTTCAGTCAAGCAGATTCACTTTCTACACTTCTGTTTAATTTAGCATTAGAAACCGATGTGAAAAAGGCACCTATAAATCCTAGACGCTCCACCTATAACGGAACATGTCAGCATAGGTGCCTACGCAGATGGCATAGATATAGTGGCCATCAGACCAGAGTCACTAAGAGAGAACCGTCAGGTCCTCCAGAAGGAAGCGAGAGTCATGAGCTTGGAAATAAGTCGAGAAAAGACTAAATACATGATTGGCAGCCGCAATACCATCAGATAGAGGAAACTAACGGATTGTGAAGGATTTGAAAGTGTTGACAAGTTTAAATACCTGAGAGCTGAAACTAAGGCTAGAATGATCGCTGGAAACAAAGGTTACTCCAGCTTCTTCAAGGCACTCAAATCCTCACTCATATCGAAAAAGCTGAAAATCAAAGTCTATACAACTATCATACAGCCAGTGGCCAAAGATGCTTCGGAAACAAGATCCTAACGAAGAGAAACAAGAATGTACTAAGAGTTTGAGAACGAAAGGTCCTGCGGAAAATCTTTGAAACAATCAGAGATGTCGAAGGTTGGAGAATACGCATCAACGCCGAACTGGAAATACGTTACCAGAAACCATCCACTAAAAACGATATTAAAGCAGGCACGCTCAGGTGGCTGGGTCATGTCGAGAGAATGGATGGACCCCGGATATCGATGAAAGTACTAAAAAATTAACCAGAAGCAGAAGGTTTTTAGAAAGATCCCGGAAGAGATAGGTAGATGACGTCAGCAAAAACTTCCTCAGGCTGAATATCCGTAACTGGAGGAGGAAGGCGGCGTCGAGAGATAACTGGCGAAATGATGTGGTAGCAGCGGCCAATGTTCTCAATATACTGTAGACCCAACGAAAGCAAAGTATCAATATCTCTGTAGAATATCTCTGAAAAAATCGTTTCGCTTCAAAATACGTAATAAAATATTAAAAGAATTTTAATTACTTCATAAGAAGTGTTAAACCAAGTATGTGATAAACTTTATATTGCTAAATATGTGACAATTATTAATTTATATAATTTTATTCACTTTATACACTAAGTCACATAATATGTGACCGGTTTCAAACGTCGGCCCATTGTCGAATTCTGATTTCAAATGAATTGAAATCAACGCTAGGCCATGGACAGGCACCCGAACCCTGTTACGCATTAAGTGACATTCTAATAATATAAATATTAGTACGTTGAATACGTTCAATAAACAAAAACTTAATACAATAGAAAATGTTTTTAATAGGTATTTATGTAATGAACACATAATTACACAATTAACATTTCACATAATTAACATGACATAAAGTAAACGTCTTAAAATAATAATTGAAGAGCCATCAATTTCGTAGTAGCAGTATGTCAGTCATGTAGCACAGTAAATTTATAATTAAGGTAGAATATATTATATTTAGTTACGTGATGGCTTAATTTTAATTCAAAATCCCTAGATTTAATAAATTCGCTCATAGTATCTGAATGATGAAAAACATGTTGCACTTCGAAAGTACTTGAATTATAATTTTCTTACCGATCACAGATATTGTAGCTGCTTTAGAAATAACTGGCTGAAATCCAGTTGTTAAAACTTCACATAAATATTCTCCTCGATCAGCAATTTTAGTCTCAGTAAGAACCAAAGTACCATTGTGTTTAAATATTTTCAAGCGTTGATGGTTAGCTTCTAAAAAACAATAATACAAATAGATATACACAACTATTAATATTTTAGAATAAAAATTACACCTGTCATACTATTCGATATAAATGAATATTTAAAAATTTATTTAACTGTTTCAAGCCTGTTTACGATGAAAATCATTCTGCTATGCATTCCGCTTATCTTTCATATACCATATATCTACATAGTTCATGTAGGTATATGAAAGATGTAGAATTCACGAAAATTGAGTTCACATGAGTTCTATATTATTATTCTATATTATTATTCCAATCTTCAAATCTAGTTTGTTTTTAAACATGCTGAGTTCGCCTCGAATACATCTGGTGGGAGTGAGTTCCAGAGGATTCGCGTGGATAGCATGGATTCTTACTGCATCGTTCTATTTTTGATTTCAGCCTGAGCTCGCAGCTGAGAGTTTTGTTTTTTGAAAAGACATCCTCTAAATTGCAACTAAAGTGCCCATTAAGGATCTTGTAGGGTTCAATTAGGTCGCCTTTATTTCTGCGTTCCCGTACGGTGGGTAGTTTCAGTGTTGAAAGCCGCTCCTCGTATGGTAGATTTCTGAGAGAACTTGAAACCTTAGTTGCTTTCCTTTGGACCTTTTCAAGTGCCTCGATGTCTTTGCTAAATACGGGTTCCACATTGAGTATCCACACTCAAGGATTGGTCTAATGTATGACTCGTATATGATCAAGAACATCTGACATGTTAGATATAGAAAGGTTTTTCTTGTTAAATAGATTACTGTGTTAGCCTTTTAAATTATGCCCATTATATGTTCTTCCCACTTAAATCGCGAAAAACAATAATTCCAAGATCTCTCTGAGAGGTTACTTTTTCTATACGTTTCCGGAAAGAGTGTAATGTTTTTCAGGACTTGTCTTACCTATCTATAAAACTGTACATTTATCTAAGTTTAGCAGTAGCAGCCATGTTTGAGTCCAATTATAAAGTTTGTCCAAGTTTGCTTGTATGATGTCGTTTATATCACATGGATAACCCAGAAGTTTTGTGACATCAGCAAAGTCACTAATTCTGTCTTCTATCGATTTTGACATGTCACTTATATAGGACAAAAATAAGAGAGGTCCAAGTACCGAGTATGAGGTCCAAGTACCGAGTAGCTGAGTATGTCTTGTTCACTGAAATAATTATTGTCTTATTGCCCTTCTTATTGCCCATGACTCCCAAGTACGGTCCATATAAATCACTCAACCTAGGTAAAGATGATATGTTACGTTGGAAAGAAAGATATATGTTTTAATTATTGATGCATTCTTTATTCGGATTAATTTTTTAATGTCATGTTAAATTTTCGCAAAAATTCAAGTTTTGCTTTGTGGCTAAAATTTTGCACAGATGTGGTGCAATATGCAGCTAATGGAATTATTTCGAATATATGCTCTTCAGTAGACTGCGACGTTGCTACGTTTAAAATAGTTTTCACTATATCTTGTGAAAACTAGAGAAAAACTTTCAAATAAGTTTTGTTGTGTAGCATCATTATATTATTTGAAATACTTTTTCCTAGAACCAAATTTCACATATATACAAATTTTCGGACCATTTACTCGAAAACGACTACTGTTTTTTTCTTCTTCAATTTTGTTCAATGTTTAAGCAATTAAACGAGTTTACAATTGAAATTTGGAATAAAATTAAAAAAATTGCACTACCCTCAAGATTTTAGTTCCTATGAATGATTCTAGTTTCATAAAAAATCTAATGAGCTATGATCTGTTTATGAAGGTGAGCTATGATCTTCATAGGCTATGATCTGATGAACTCATAAACTAAGAGCCTTTCATTCGAAGAATATTAGCACTTAAATATACTTAGCTAATGTCTAAATGTAAGCAAATAATCTGTTTGCAACATTATTCGCAATAACTTTTTTTTATTTTTGTTGTTTCCTTTTATAGATTTTATAAATTCAGTAGAATATTAATATATTAAAATAGTAAGTCCCTAATCACGTTTAACCATTTTTGAGATAGAAAAAACACCATACCACAGTTAAAAATTAAAATAATATTTGTTTCACATTATACTATTATTGTGCGAGGATTACACGTCAATTTGAAAAATTAATTCCCAAAAAGAGAACTGCAAGAGAAAGACAATTCAGATGAGTTTATCTGTGAAAAAATCACTTCACGTGCAATGGATCCCACTTTTGATTCATTTAAAATTGGAGCTCCTATCAATCTACGTTCAGAACTCAAAAATCTGAAGAATTGGGAAGAAGGTCTTTTAATTTCTCGTTATAAATTTTTTTTGATAGAGAAGCGGGCTAGAGACGCGGAAGAAACAGCAAGAAGGAACTCTGGCAATGAAAATTTAAACAATATCCCTCATGCAAACCTGCTAAGAACGCCACAAATGCACAGTACCTCATTCGCATATATCAAAACGTAGGAGTATTAAACACCAAAACACACGACTTGTTAATTTCTCTGCTAGCCGTAAAGGCTGATTTCGTGGCAATATAAGACACATGAGTCCAGGAATGTGTTGACAATAAAGAGTTGATACCAGATTATTATACAGTATTTAGGTGCGATAGATGGTTATTTGATGGTGATAGATTGACTACAACAGCACTAGATCTATCATCTTTATTAAATCTACGCCCAGCTGCTGATAGATTGTCAAGCACACTCTAATATGTTTAACTTTCCTTTATATATTTTTGTATTAGATATCCCTCCTGATATAGAATCCTCATATAATGTAGATGATAGATATTTGATTAACCTTGGTGGCTTTGATATTCATCATAATAACAACTACCATCCTCATGATCCAAGAAACCTAATACTAAGAAAATTCATTCAATATTTTAATGTACTTCAATACAGCAATATCCTCAACTCCAAAATGATCTTTTGGCTTAATTTTAATCTAAACTGTACCACATCACATGATAAAGATTGTTTAGTTATGGAAAATGGATATTACCCAGCCTTGAATGTAAACATCGATATCAACACTGGCAAACATCCTGACATGATTAATTTCAATGTTCAACACACCACATATAACTTTAAAAAATGCAATTTTCTAAATCTATACAAAGACTTCATTCACATAGACTGGACTGAAGTCAGCAAATCTAAGTATATTGAGAAGGCTTGTGCTCTATTTTGCAACAAACTATACGATGCTATTAGTAAACATGTTGCTCAAACTAAATGTCTCAATAGTGAGCATCCAGCAGGGTTCACACACAACATAATTACAGACTTAGGCACAAAACAAAAATTACACAAACTATTAAATTTGAAAACCTGAGATCTAATTTAAAAGGTAGTATCTATAAAGAATACAATAAATACCTACTCAAAAACCAAAATACAATACCGAATTTTTCGTCCTACGTCAACTCTAAAAAAAGATACAAGTAGAATCCCGGGTAACATGTTTTACAGTATCATTCGATCTTTAAGTCTCTGATTCGATTTGGAATAATTTTATGGGGTCAAAGTTCAAATGTACAAAAAGTATTCATTCTACAAAAGTGGGTTATTAGAATAATGTATGGTATGAAATTTAGGGAATCGTGTAGAAATGTGTTCAAATCAAACCATTTATTAATGATTACGGCTATTTACATTATTGAGTGCCTAATATTTAAGTTTAAAAACAAAAACAAAATTGTAAATACCAAGGCACGCACATATACAACACAAGGCATAACAACTATCATTATCCAACGCATAGGTTAAAGATTACAGAGAAATCACCAATGTACTCCTCTTGAAGACTATTTAACTCACTATCAAAACAATTACAAGACATTACTGATGACAACAATTACAAGACCTTCCGAAAAACTTTAATAAATCTGCTTTGTGATATGGAACCTTATAATTTAAAGGATTATTATAAGTATATGCGAGATATTACACATCACTAGACATATCACTATGCACTTCCGTTTAACGTCTCACATAGTTCAAATATAAACAATACAAATTAAGTATTATATAAATTAGAATAAAAATAAAAATATTTTTTCAATATTCTCTGCTATCATTAAGAGCAATTAATAGAAGATTGTGTTATTTTTCAAATATGGATAAGCTGTATACTGTATTAGAACTCACATACATTTCAATTATTATTATTCATAGTTTTCAATTTCGTAGTTTTCAATTATTAATATTGTTATTTTCAAATATGGATAAGAACTTATATAGTTTTCGATTATTATTATTATTTTATTCGACTATATGTTATCACATTCATATATACATACATCATAGTATGTAATTTTCTGACGTTTTGTCTTTAATTTATGCATTTTAGTGTACAGGAATTGTATGAATCTTATGGCAAATAAACCTTATCTTATCGTTAGTTTTTCCAAACTCAAGAATCACTTGAAGATTTATAATTAATCTTTCGCTTCAGGCCGGCCTTCTGCTATAGGAATTCATACATATTTAATGTTCTTAATATGTTTTCCCACTCTTTTTTTACTTTAGTTTGTTGTTTTTTTTTTTTTTATTAGTCCACGCTCTTAATTTACCTAATTATCTATTATTTCATTGGCATGTATATTCTGTCTGTATTTGGCCCTTTTGGTTTTAACTGTTTGGCAATAAATAAATAAAAATTATACTTCACTTCTAGCTACACAATAAGAAAGAATGATTTAAAAAGAAAAAATTTACTTCTCGATATGTGAAGAAAAAAAATATAGATAAAGATCATCGCATTTTTTAAATGCTTACCACTGTCATGTTTAATAACTTTTCCATCTTTACGCCATCGAATATTTGTAAACGGCATTGAATCCGAAGCATATTCACATCGCAAAATACTCTCTTCGTCTTCATTAACACTAATATTAGCTGGATGTCCAACAATCACAGGCGCTCTAGTGACTATCAGCTCAAAGGACTTGCTTTTCATACCCGCTATATTTTGAGCCAAACATGTGTAGCGTCCTGCATGCTCTGGCTTAACATGTTCAATTATTAGCCGGCCATCATCATCCACTTTTACTTCACCAGTATCGGATATCTGATAAAACGATAATGATTGAAATATTTTACTTTCAATTTATTTTATTTATAGTTTGGATGAAACATTGATTATACTTCTTTATTGAATATTTTATGCTACGACCGACTTTGCGGATTAAGACCGATGATAAGATAACTGCAAATATAAGCAAAACCACTTGTAATAAAAAATAAGGTTTTGCATTTTAATTTCGTACGACAGAAAACAATTAATAACTAGAATAAAGAAAGTAATTAATTACTGTATGATCATATGAATTCATCCATATTCTTTTCACTTTTGGCTCCCCTTCTGGCACAAGACATGTTTGCTGAAAATAACTGCCATTAGCTGCAACTAATGTCGCATTTTCGGGTAGCACAGGCTCAAAATATTCGTACGTTAAGTCCTCAATATCTAAAACAAAACAAAACTGTGGTAACAAACATTAGTTATGTTGGTTCAATGTCCAAAAATTATCGGTTTTAAGTAAATGACTCGTGTTAAAGATATGTTGATTTGATCTTTAACCAGATTCAGAAGTCACTTTCACATACAATTTTTATTAATATCTATTGTAACAAAAAAATATGTCCTCGTTCTAATTTAGTTCTGTGGTAGATATTTTTCTACGCTTGATACAGTAAATCATTGAAATTATTCAAAATGGCTAGTTTTTGTAAACTGTTATTACACAAGCAGGTTGTTTGCTAGAGAACTAGGAAAAAAGGCAGTCGTCTACGGGCAGTTTTACAATTAAAATGTATAAATAATCATTTATCGTGAAACTCTAATGTATCTAATTAAACCTTGAACACATTCATTTACCTAATCCGCAGCCACCAACCCATGTAGCATAGTAGTAGAAGGCACACAGGTGCCGAGACGAGATAGCTAGAAGGAATAAGAAAACAATAAAACATAAAACATGCACAGCTCTCACTAAAAAAAAAACAGTCGGTAATAATAAATTTCAAGTAGTAGGGTGAATCCTTGTCAGTCAGCGTATTGAACATAGAATCATGAATTAAATTAAATTATATTTTATTAAAAGTTAAATCATGAATAAACCTACATATATAATTACTTAATATTTATATTAAGAAATTATATATAAATATTATTGTATTTCATTATTTTGATGAGGCGTTATTTATTTGGGATCTACAAATAAGTATTTTCATATTTTCATGTAACATTAATCAAATCATTATTAATACAGTTAGCTGAATTTATGCATCTGTTTTATTCAAACAGCCTTGACAAAGACAGACGATTGGAATATGTTAGAGCTGTGCAGCACTGTTTGTCGTTTAATTATACTTTTGGTTGACTGAGTCAGATAAAATTCCAATCAGGGCTGCAACTTTAACAATTACTAAGTCTTGTGTTTTATTCTAAATAGTGGTAGGAAACTGGAGATTATAACGTCATGTAGTAGGAAGTAAATTAAATTGGGTATTAGAATAAATCGCATTTTGTAGTCATTGGACGAGGATATCCCGTAGTCTAGGAGAGAATTACTACTCTTTCTTGGCAGTCACGTTGGGAACTAAAACTAGTCTCCCAAAAATAAACATGACAATATACAGGGAGTAAATTGTCATTAACTTTGTAAATAAATCAATGCTCTACAGTAGTATTAAAATTATGAGTATAAAACGGAACAAAACTAACCGTCAAATGCAAATTCGTGAATATAAAAAATGTTAAAAACTAGTTTTAATCCTCTAAAATATAAGAGAAACAATAAAAAAATTAATTATTTAATGATCAACAACTAATTCTGGACCACTTCATATGAATTTATTTAAAACGTGCAATAAGAACATCACATCAATTTCTTCAAGCTTTAATTCTTTAACTCCGTAATATATTCTTAATCGTATATAAGTCGAACTTTTATAGTTCGTGATTAAGCATGTATATATAATACTTCAATAATACTAATAATAAATTTCTAATAATGTTATTAATTAATTTTACTATAATTGCTCTTACTTTATTAACGAAATTTCTATTACCTTTCAATATAATATTAAATGAACGTAATTTAACAAAAAAATCTAATAAAAACTTACATGCTATTCTTAGTTCAGCTGCATAATTTTGAGGTACTTCAGTTGACTCGCCACGAATACCTACACAATTATATAAACCCCGATCTGATTCTTTAACATCTTCAATTTCTAAGATACCATTTGGATGAACTTTAAATCTAAAACAAAAGTATAAATGATATAGATCTCTAATAAGAAAAAAACTTAAAAATGAAACTGATATTCCAATCATAAAGTTATATAAATTAAACCACAATTTCCAACTCCAAAATATATATTTTTATTTAATTCACATTGGTTTGAACAAGCCAACTACTGCAGTGTCCAGAGTCGTTAGTTTTCATTAATTGATGACAATGAAGTACTGAAAGCAGAGGGTACTGGTGAAAGCTAATACCTATGCTAGAAATAGATTTTATCTGCCCTGTGTAATGTAACCAAATTTTTGTAACATTCTTAGATTTAAGTAAGATTTTATATAGTAAGATCTAAAAACACTCACTCTGTATATTATAGAAATAAATAATTAATATTAGTCTAGACTGAATTAGATTGTTAGATTAAAACTAGATTAAGACTAGATTAAACTACCTATTCTACTAGGTCAAATTGTGATGCATATTTAATATTTTCCATGCCTATAACAAGTATAGTAATAGTTTTACAATTTAGTTGTACCATTAAGAAATAATTCAACATTTAATATTTATATGGAATTTCCAATTACTACATTTATTTGTTAGGTAATTAAATTTTGTGCGAATTTTGTTATATTAACGTAAATTCTAGTTATTTTTTAATTCCTGGAGGAACTCACATAAATTTAGTAAAAGCCAACAGCTTGGTAAGAAGTGCATTTGGATTAGATATTACACTTATTGAAAATTGTTCTCATTACTCTGTTTTCTCGTTCAAAAAAGTCATTTTTTGAACGAGAAAAACTAAGTCCTTTTGAATGTGAGATGTAACTAATTGTTTAAATAATATTATAATCTTTGATTATAACTTTATTTTAATGTTAAACATAATTTAAAGAATGTTTGAAAACAATCTAAACAATCTATTTATAAACACAAGTATTGAGCTGAAAAATGCATATACAACACGCATTCATATATAGCTATGTATCTATCTTGTTTTGTCTTATTGAATTTGTCGGGTCCATTACATTTTACCTGGTATTTTTAAGCTAGCTGGATGTTTCATAGGGTCAATATGCAGTTTTCGAACTAATTAACTTACCTAATTAATAAGTAATAGTTGTACTTCTGAAAGCAATACTATCATGCATACATTATATATTTTGAAGATTGAGATTATGATTTAATCTATTCAACAGTCACTCCAAGCTATTGCACAAATTTCACATAAAATTATAATAAATAGTAAGGTTCTAATCACATTTTGGAGTAGGAGTACTGTGATTTTATTTATTCAAAATTATTATCGATAGTGATATAGGGAAATAAAAGTTGATTGGAAGATGCCGGAGTCCATGGGGAATGAAATTAGTATGATAGAGATGAGAATGATAGCGAGATTTAGGTGTGGTAACGAGGAAAGAGGAAATAGATTTTGGGTGGGTGAAGTAGAGGGAATGTGTAGAATATGTGGAAACAAGGTAGAACGATGGGAGCATTAGGCAAAGGAATGTGCATGTGTTGAATGGAATAGTGAGGAAAGAGAAAGAATGGAAAAATAGTTTGGGAGATGCACTATAGGGATTGGGAATCATGAAAAGGATATTAGGTGTAAAGGAAAGAAAGAGGAAGGAATAGGAAACAAAAGAAATATGATGCAGGATTAAAGGGGGAATAGGGATATGATGGGGAAAAAACGGAAATTATTTTGTGTTTTTTGTTATTTTGTTTTTAATATTTTTTTAGTTGTGCACGTTCTATCCTATACTTTGCAAGGGCTGTGTCTGCTATACGTTAATTACATTAGAGTTATATAATATGTTACAATGTATTATACGTTGTGTATATTTTGTGAATGATGGTATTGATTTATGTATAATATGTAAATGTTTATGTTAATAAAGGTTTTTCTATATATAATCTGTATCTGTTTTATTGTACATGTTTACTAATAATACCTCCCACTGGTTTCAATGGGTCCAGAATCTTTGAAATACCATTCAATCGCATCGGAATGTTTATAGGAACAATTAAAAACGGCGGTACTGCCAAGAGGTACTAATTGATCTTCCGGTATGTGTTCGATTAAAGCAGTTTGTTCACTTGCTATAGCCAAAGCAAATTGACGACTGCTCCGAATATGAGGCAAACCTAAAAAAAAGCAGAGCAGAAATTGCATTACACGTTTAGTTCTATCAGAAAAAACTTGTTAAACTTGAAGTATCCATATTTATATTTGTATAAAAAAAAAATTAACACATTGGTTGCCAGGAGCAGCACCGGTGATATTCATAGTTTAGCTTCATGCCGTGGGCATCACCCGTGTTGCACAGTTGGTACTCTCTTCAATAGAAAGCAATTGGCACAGCCTGTTACTGATGGCTGTCTGTTACTGGGAAGAATATAGAGAATGTAAGGAATAAAATAAGATTCAAATTGCTGCAAAATTGAACCTGCTGCTACAAGTTTGAATATAGAATTTCAGTGGTGTGTATTGGAATTACAGTAAATCTACCCCGAAAATAAAAATGAACTTCATCCGGTTCAAGTATACAACGCCTTATTAGATGATGAAATATTTTAATTACTGATTCATGAAACAAATAGAAAGACTGAACAACGCTACACGCAACATGCTAGGGTACAATGATGGAAACCAAGAAACATGAAATGCGTAATTTTTGAGCAATTCGTCTTTATCTGAGAGTGATAAAATACCCAAAAATTGCCGAATACTGGAGTTGTGCCGAAATGTATTTGTTCCTGATGTTATGGAAACATTAAGAACCAATAATGAAACACTTTCCAAAATGAAACAGCCCACGCAAATGATCGTTTACGTAAAATGCAAGACAATTTTACAGTTTACAATGATGGAAACAAATCGTTTCTTTAGCACTTAGTGCTCCAGATATAACATTTTCTCCTATAAATAATATAAGATTTTGATTATTGTCCCCATCATTATCTCTATTATTATTAATAAGAAGAATCGTTAAAACTGGAGCAGGAACAGGATGAACAGTTTATCCTCCTTTATCTACTAATATTGCCCATAAAGGGGCTTCAGTAGACCTAAAATTCATGTCTTCATATAATATCTTCTATTCAGGAATATCTTCTGTTTTAGGTGCAGTTAACTTTATTACTACAATTATGAATTTACGAACTATAGGAATCAAATTTGATTGACTACATGTATTTGCATAATCAGTATTGATTACAACTATTTTACTTCTAATATCTCTTCTAGTTCTGGCAGAACCTATTACTATACTTCTTACAGACCTAAACTTAAATACATCATATTTTGATCCGGGAGGAGGAGGAGATCCAGTGCTTTATCAACACCTATATAGTTTAAGTCTTTCCGGTCTTGGTTTAGTTTCTCATATTATTAGACAGGCCGGGGAATAATCTACGCCATATTAGCCATTGAATTGTTAGTGTGAGCTAACCATATATTTACTATTGAAATAGATGTAG
>WYDF02294991.1:0-15990 GCA_009867245.2 Adranes taylori | reverse complement strand
TCCTCAGACACATACCTGCTGAGACCATATCGCTCCTAACGGAGATATTCAATAAATGTCTTTTATTGGGGCACTTCTCAATAGATTGGAAAACTGGCCAAACGATCATGATTCCTAAACCTCGCAAAGACCCTAGACATATTTCATCATATCGACCAATCACACTTCTTAACGTCTTAGGAAAAACTTTTGAAAGAATCTTCACATCTCGCTTACGAAACTACGAATCGCACGCTCTACTATGGATTCTCTTCTAAAGTTTCAAACAGATATCACACGAGGACTTAACAATGGCCATTGCGCTTTGGCAGTGTTTCTAGATATCTCCCATGCTTTTGACTCTGTCTAGCATGCCGGGCTAGTTCGGAAACTCCATGAGCTTCATATCCTTCATCCTAATACTCTGAGGATGGTCCAGCCATATCTATCCGACCGTACCACCCAAATTAAAATTGGGGACACTCTCCAGATCCATACAACTTCAAGGTTGCGTACCACAAGGTCTGTCCTTGCTCCTCTTTTGTACGTCATGTACTGCTATGATCTCCAACCCCCAACCACTCCAGATACCCATAGTGCTTTGTATGCTGATGACACAGCTTACTGGGCATGCTCACTAAAAGCGGAAACTGCAAACCGTCATCTACAGTTATCTTTCGACAATTTTTCAAAATGGGCGCAAAAATGGCGCATCAGCCCTAATCTGAGTAAAACTCAAGCCATCTTCATTCGGCATCCCAACCATGTCAAAAAGAAACATCAAAACCGCGCCCACATCAAACTCCGACACTGGAATGAACCCATTTCGTTAAAAGACAAGAGTTGGCATTGAGTGCTGGATGACGATAGCGTCTATGTACACAAGGATGCTATTGTGGCTGACCGTGTTTCCGTCGCTGTGTATAAATCCGCTAAAGTGCGACTTGGACTGACCTATGTTCACAAGAGTTGGTTTTAGTTACTTAAATTTCATTGACACATTTGTCCACAAGGGTATTAAAGTAACTATTAGCATTTCCTATACCGTATAATGCACTAACATGTGTCAAACGCTAACCTAAGTTCACGAGGGTTAGTTGTTGATGCTTCAGTGACAGTGGCACCTATGTACACAGTGGTGTTGCTGTAACTGTTAGTGACTCTTTATTATTTCGTACACTAGAGTGCCTCTAACGCTGACCTATATTCACACGGGTTAGATTTAGTAGCCTTGAGTGATAATATTACCTATGTTCACAAGGATGCTATTGTAACCTAGTGATTTTCTTTTCCGTTACCTGCACCGAGGTGTCAAACGCTAACCTATGTTCACAAGGGTTAGTTGTTGATACTCCGGCGACAGTGGTACCTATGTTCACAAGGTTATTACTGTAACTGGTAGTGACTCCTTATTGCTCCGTATACTAAAGGCCTATAGCGCTAACCTACGTTCACGAGCATTAGTTTTAATGGACCAAGTGACATTAGCACCTATGTTCACAAAGGTGCTACTGTAACCGGTAATGATTCCTTATTAGCTATAGTACACTCAACGCTAACTTATGTTCACAAGAGTTGGTTTTGGTGTCTCATGTGACATTAACGCTTACGTTCACGAGAGTATTATAACTAATAGCGATCGCCGAGTATACCTGTCCTGTTAAGTTCTCCATATCGAGCTTTAAGATTTATCCGCCCTACCGTATTTGTGTATGATCCGCCGTTAGTAGCTACTGAGGACCGAAGTGAAATCAGTTCCAAAGTGCGGTCTCACTTTAAACTGACCTGGCGCCTAGCAACCTATTTTCGAAGAACGTTTGATTCTTTAATTATTATTAAGATACATGTTTGCGTCATCACGTTAACCCCAAGGTAGCGTTACACAATATTAAATTAATTAAAAACGACTTTTAGAACGCATTAGAATATGTCTTGTCTACGTTTCCTAGCCCATGCTCTATATACAAGTTGTAACTTTAATTCCCTAAGAAAAATGTTGGTTTTAAATAAACTTGTCGCTCAAAACAATCTAAATGCTACATGAGATACCAACAGAGTACTTATTAGCTTTATAATTTAAACAAAATTAACAAGCCGTTCTAGGTTTCAGTGGCGCATATGCTTCATGCACTATTTTAATATACAATGGTTATTTGACCTGCTGGACTAAAATTAGACAATGTTATGACAAATGCATATATCGTTTTAAAATAAAATCTAATATAATTGAGCATCAAACCGATTGTTGATAGACTTAAGTTTTAGAAAAAAGAAGCGCACCTGGATCACCACAGAGCAATAAATTAATTTCAGCCCGAAAATTATTGCGTCCAGAAGTAACAAACGTTTTTTTGGTCCCGCCAAATAGTTGCAACAATATCCCTTTCTTAATATCTTCGTTTTCATAGATAGACGGAGCCAGAGCACGCGCCAAACGATCATATATATCGGGTTTTTGCGAAAGAGCTTGAAGTAATTCAATACGTTCCGGTGGAAATCTGTGATCTTTTCTGTAGGGAAGAAATATAAAAATAACATTTAAAAAAGTTTATTTAGATTACTGATGATTCTAAATTTATAAATAGTTTGAAAAACAAGAAAGCAAAAAAAAACAAATATAATCTGTAGTTATATTTGTTAATATCTAAGTAAAAACAGAATTAAAATAAGTATTAATACCCATCTTCCTCTTCATAAAGTCTCTTAGCATCAATTTTCCTAAAATGTAGAGCATCAATATGAGTTTTATATACTGAGCGAATATTTCTCATCAACGGATTAACTTGTATTGGTTGTGCTCTATAGATTCCAGTAACTGTTACACGGTCGCCTGGTTGAACTGAATCGACCAAATCATTATGTGCGAATAAAATTACGGTATGGGGTGTTTGACCAGCTGGCATGTCATCTAATTAAATGGAAATAATAACAGATTAATTGGAAGAGTATTTACTTCATGCTTTGTCACTTATAGTTCTATAAGTGACAAATCACGCAATAAATACACTTCCAATTGATATCTCATCATGGATTAATTACCACAACGTAACCCTTGTCTCAATCAATCTATTGGAAATAATAACATTTCAAAAGGAAATAGATTATTACACAATATAAACATAAAAATATCGCATGACTCAACAGTTTTGATACAAAATTGGGACCTTAAAAATAGGCCTAATTATTCAAAATTGATGAGCAATTATTTGGAAAATAACTGTTCATTTTCTAAATGTTAATGTGCATTCAAATATAAAGAAGCAGAAGTATTTATAATTGCTTCAGCCTAAACTCAAAGTAATTAAGATTTTTGTAAAGCAAAATATCTCACGAAGAAGCATTGCAGTAGCATAGCAATAATCTATATCGTGTATGCTTAGAGTACACACGTATTTTTCGTTCTGCTTAGTGGAATTTAAAAATCGCATAATCCAGACTATTTACCTTCTCAAGATAATCTTGGAAGAGGGAGAATGTGGTCCAAAGAGGGCGTGGAAAAGCTGCTAAACTAATTAGCAGCGCTCCTCGCGAAAACGAGGAAAAAGCAAGGATAGCTGTCCAACTAAGAGCAGATGAGCTTGACGCGTAACTAACCCACTTAGGGAATGAGTACAAATCGCTCAAGGAAAGATACGAAAAGGTGAAGTAAAACTAATTCTAAAGGATTGCTGCAACCTAGTGGAAAACTGTCGCGAGACCTACTACTCCAGTAGCGCGGACAAGATTCCCACATATAACTCTTTTGCAGCTCTATCCGCAGAAGACGGAAATAACATTGAGATGGACAACAGAAATGATGAGATCGAATTAATTCTGCCAGAGAAATTTAAGAAGGAAAAGGAAAAAAATGAAGAGCACGAGTTTGAAAAAGGACCGACACCAATAATTGTCCATAACCAGGCTAAGTAGACTGAAGTAAAAAAGGACAGAGAAACAAATAAAATTAGAGTCTGTTAAGTATACAAGGGAGGGAATTAAAATTCAAACAATTACTCCGGATGACTTTAGAAAACCAAGGATGCTGTTAGAAGGAATGAAGGTACGCTCCCTTCATTCCTACATACTTATCAATTAGCCGAGGTGAAAGAACTTAAAGTGGTCATCAGACGACTACCCGCAGATTTATCAAATGACGAAATTAAGGAGGATCTAGTTAAGCAAGGTCTACCAGTACACTCTGTGATAAGATTAGGAAACAAAAATTCCCGATGGTGTTGGAATACTGACAAGAACGAAGAAGGCAAAAAACTCTATGATGTGAATAACGTCATGTATATGGCTGTAACTGCTGAACCCAAACGAAGACCAACTAGGGACCAACAATGTTTTAAAAACCAAAGATATGGCCATGTGCAATACCGGTGCAGGGCCGCACAGATATGCGTCAAATGCGCGGAGCCCCATATATCGAAAGGTTGCGAGAAAAAAGAGCATGCATATAAATATTCCAACTGCGGAGGGAACCATAGGGCAAGTAGCTGGAGTTTCGCAATCAACCCAGCTTTTGGAAAACAACAGAGGAAAGAAAGATTGGAAGCTTACATAGTCACTACAGGAGTCAGATATGCACAGTATGGAACAACGCAAACGAATATAAATATTCCAACTGCGGAGGGAACCATAGGGCAAGTAGCTGGAGTTTCGCAATCAACCTAGCTTTTCGAAAACAACAGAGGAAAGAAAGATTGGAAGCTTACATAGTCACTACAGGAGTCAGATATGCACAGTATGGAACAACGCAAACAAAAAATGACGAGCTGGACAACATGATAAAACAAATTCTACTAGGACTATTACCGCAAATTCTAAACAGTATAAAATCATTGAATGGATTGTAAAGCAATTATAAGAATAAGCACCTTGAATGCTAATAAAATCAAAAACAAAATTCCAGAATTAAAAACATTTCTACAAGACGAAGAAATTAGTGTTAATCAGCGAGACCAAACTGTCACAGGGAGATAAAATAAATATTCCAGGATACAGGAATCTATAGAACGGATCGCCCAGCCAGCAATGAGGGAGGGGTCGCAGTCTTAATTACATCGAAATATAGCAGCAACCAAATCCAGATAAATTTAACAATCATAGAAGCAGCAGCAGAAGAGACGCAGATAGGCAAAAAACGGTATTCGCAGCAGTATACTTCCGTCCTGAATTCATAACAACGCAGACGTTAAATAAATTCTCAAACACGGTAAACTGGTCACAGGAGGGGACTTAAACGCTCATCAAAGTGATGCCGGAGGTCAAACAAAGCCAGAAAAAGCTTATTCCAGAAAGTTCAAACCTTAAACCAAGTAAAAATTCAAGGTCCAGATGAACCAACTTCAGTGTCAGCAAATCCAAGGCATATAGGAAACATAATCGGCATTTTTGTTAGCCATAAAATTAAAACGGACTGGAAGATAGAAACACAATACGCGTTATCATTCAATCACCTTCCAATAGCTGAATAGGGAAATTCAATCTTAAATAATTATCAGCATATATGAAAACGAATTGGGGCAGTTATGAACACGAAAGGAGCAAAATAAAATCAAGTCTTTTTACGAAAACATTCTAAATCCCAAGGATATAGACGAGGCGGTAAACAACTTAACAAATGTCATCAAAGAAAAAAAATTCAAGAAAAATTCCCAGGAATACAAGTGGAAATTAAATCCAGAAGAAAAAAGTCTTGGTAGAAAAAAAAGAACGAAATGCCCAAGAAATATGCATCCAGCCGCCACCCGTACAACAAAAACGCTTTACAAAAAACACAAAAACAAGTGCAAAAAATATTAAAAGAAAAGTCGATGAGAGGCTGTAATTGACCACGCGTGCGTAGAAGGCGAAAATCACTTAAAACTAATCACGATAAAACCAAGCGACAATAATCCAATGCGGGCAGAAGATGATTTATACACTTACACAAAAAGCTGACGATACACAAAAAGCAGAAGCCAACCACTTTCAAAACCAATTCCAAAATAAGGACAAATCAACAATAGAAATAGAATTAGCCACTGAAACCTCCAAAATAATTCTGCTATGTTCAGTATTCGCAGAATACGACGAAGTAACTACAACTGACGTTTCCAATATATTAAAAAATTTAAATCCGACGAAAGCCCCAGGGGAAGATAAAATACCGAATTTAGCACTGAAAGTGTTCCCACAGAACGCAATCAGACATGTAGCAGACATCATAAATAAAATGCTGATATTCAATCATTTCGCGCAGAAATTGAAGAGTACTATTATAAGTACCATAATTCCCAAAGAACAATTAGGATTCAGAGAGAACTTAGAAACAATAATCAGCGAAGCAAGAAGGCGGAGCCAAACAGTGTATACGACAATGCTCGACGTAGAAAAAGCATATGATTAGGTATGGCATGAAGGATTCGTTTTCAAGATGTGGGTTCTTAAGTTTCCGCTAGAGTTAACCAAAATTGTACAACAGTTTTTAAATAACAGAACATTCCGGAACAAGTACAATAGGGAAGTATCATCTATAAAAAGCAGAAGGGGTCTCCAAAGGATCCCCGTTGTCACCAGTACTGTTTAATATATTCGTCAGTAGTATGTCGAAATTCCAACACATAGGTAAAGCCAGGCTGCTGCAATTTGCGGACGATACCGCCGTTGTAACTTACCACAGAAATCCGAGAATTGCAAGAAGCAGACTATAAAAATGTGTAGATACGCTACCCAAGTTCAGCAAAGATTGGAAAATCACAATCAACACGAAAAAACCGAGATTATGATGTTTGGCAAACGCAAACACTCAAAACAACCAGTAAATTTCATTAGAAGGAAAACAGTAGTCAGGAAAGAAGCCACCTACCTTGAAGCCACTTTCTACAAGTTGAAATTAGAAAAATATGTCAGGAGAAGAGAACAAGTCGTAACGCAGGCAGCACGTAAAATGTAGCCCATACTCAAGTATGATACAAAACTGTCCTTGAGAGCGAGAAAAACAATCATGAACACCATCCTAACGCCACAGATTATGTATGGCAACAAAATATGGATCAGGCACGAAAAAAGCAGAAGAAAGGTGCAGCATAGCAGATAATAAGGTACGCAGAAAAGCATTAGATGCCCAATGGTTTATTCGGAATACAGAGACATCAGAAGCACTCCAAACAAGAGATGTTATTGAATTAGCAAAAACAAATAGGCTAAATCTCATAATGAGGTTACAAAACCATCCCAAAGAAGATATCCGCAAGATTGCGGAACACATGTAGGCAGCAAAAAACAAGAAATCATCAGAGTAGTTCAGCGCTCTGAGCGACCCAGGTACCCCAATCATGGCCACAAAAAATATCTCGCGAGGAAGTATTTACCGACCAACATCAGTCTGCAATAACTGTATGAAAGAATTGATACCATATTTAAATCTACCAAACATAGGAACACCACAATTTTTTATCAAATGAGCATTGGTAAGAAGAGTTAATAATAGAATTCAAATATCAGTAAAGGATTCGCGCATGAATAGCGTAGACCCAAGGGTACAGTGTAACGGGAATTAGTAAGAATGCGTAAGGGGGTATGGGAGAGTAATAGGAGAAATGCATGACAGAATAGGCTGTTCGAGTAAATGGAGGAAGAGTAAAACAAAAGAAGGAAAATAGGTTATAAAAGAGATAGAAGAAAAATGAGGGATGTAGAAGAACAAGTTAAATCGGTACAATGAAAGATATAAGTACATTATGGATGCCTTCAATTAAAAGAAAACCCTTACAAAGAAAGAATTAATGGGGAAAGGGGATATGGATAGAATTTCATTTATTCTTTTGTTAATTTAATAATAGAATTAGTTTGTGTTAATATGAAGTTATATTTTTAGAAATATTGTATTTTGTTTTTTGTATGCTACTAAAGGTGAATTTGTATATAAAGTAAGAACATGAGTTAAACATCAAACATGACAAAAGCGTTTTAAACAAACCTTAAATCAATTAACGGAGTTATAATTTGTGAACTGAGTCATATCAAGAACGATGAGAATTTTTAACTCTTTTCAAAATATAATGTAGAAACGAATAAGCTTGTGGACTAGTGTGAGATTTTGACTAAGAATCTAGTCAAAACAAAATTTTTAGATGTGGTATTTTGTCCATAGTTCCTAATTCCGGACAAGTCTTAGACTAAATCAATAAGTATAGTAATATTTACTAACCTGGCGACTCTTGTAATTTGATCATTTGTTTGTCAGTGAACTGTGAACGATTATGTACCAAAGTAAAGCAGTAATTTGTATTGCAATTAGTACATAACGTCGGCTCAGCAATACGACCTCTATCCAGTTCCACAGTAGTACTAAATGAGCACACTATACATTTGAAGAATGCCTCGCGCATTTCAGGCATTATATTTGATGTACGAATCACCATACCACTTATTGTTATTAGCTGATCGATATCTAAATTTCAAAAAGCAACATGAATATTAAGGAATAATCGAATTAATTGGTTCTAATTTATAGGTATAAAGTTACCTCACACAAAAGTTAAACTAGTACTTCGTTTCGCCTCAAATCGGATTTATACGTAAAGGTCATTTCTAATATGAGATGACTAAAAAAATAATTTTGCTATAATTTTTATTTTCAGGAAACATTTAGATATCTATTGAAACACAATACCTTACCGGTTAATTGAACACTTCCGGTTAACTTAAGTACGCCCAATAACTATAGGGTTATTTCATATAGAATTGAACGAACATCAGATGCTATTTACAAATAGATCTAATTTTAATCTCAGGGTACAAAGAAGTCACAACTTTGGGGTTGCACAGCAGTTAAAAACTCTAAGATCACTCCAAAAATGAAAAAAAAAACAATGTATTCAAAGGACTCTAAAACGTCGGCGCCTGTCAAAATCTCAAATAGAAAGATTCCGTATTTTTTTGAAGAAAGCTCAATTATTATAATTACCTTCAGGGTTCAAAGAGCGCATGTTTCGAGTTTTCTCGCAATTGAACGGTCTAACTTGAATCTGATGTTCCAATACAGCTGCCGGATATCTTTCATAAAACATTTCATTAATGGTCATATCGAAAGTTGGAATTACTTCTTGTGGATAACAAACCAACTGTCTATAAAGACTTTCATCAAAAGTTTCGATATGAGAGCAATTCACATTCAAAAACGGTTCATCCAAAGTATGAATCTAAAAAAATTGCACTATTTTCAAATCCGCAAAAAAAAAATAAAGCTACGGAGAATACCTCTTCCAATTTTTGTAAATACAGTGGCTCATGAACATCCATGCCTTCCGAAACTTCATCTTGAGCGGCTTCCGGATCGATATATCGTAAAACAAACTGTTTGAATTTCGCTTTGCATTGTTCCACTGACACATTCGTGCCCCAGATTACTAAATGTGGAGCTGCAGAATCGGTACTCTCTTGTGAAGCTTCAGGTATTGTTTCCAACTGCTTTAAAAATATTTTACGTTGTTGAAACTTTAATCCCAAAGGACATAATTTTGGAACTTATTACTTCGTTACCAAAAGAATTTGGTAACGAAGTAAATCTTAAATTTACTGCAGGTACATTTCATTATTTTGGAATTGATAGGTTTGATTAAACACGGTTTAAAAGAATACATCTGTCTATACATTACACATTAAATTCACAAAAAAAAACAACTTACTCCTTCTGCAACTCCAACGGTAACTTGTCTCATTCTCCTATCAGCTCGCACGTCAGGGCGCATACGAATTGGTGTACCTCGTATCCCAGATCGAGGAGTTCTTATAGAGCCCAGAGAACTTGGGGTCCCATAATTCAATGGAGAACTCAAATCAATCTCGCTCAATAAACCTATGAAAATATTAAACTTTCAAAGTAAATTTGTGCAACACTTAATCAGGTATAACAAAAAAAATTGTCATATTTAAAATTCAAACTTTTACAGTTCAGCCATATAGAAAGTAATACTTATTTTAAGCAAGCAAAACATGAAGTAATATCACAGCATGGAAATCATAAAATTTCTGTAACTATAGAAATTTAATACCTCCAGGGCTTGTTGGTGCTAAACTGTGTGCTGGACTTGAGCCCGCAATTTCTGACGCAACATCTCCATCTCTTCTACGTCCCCAGCGCATAGGTGTATCAATTCCATCAGAATTAACACTTCTAGCTGGTGTTGTACCACCTCTTCGCGATGAAGGTGTTTCTGACACATTTCTTCGCGGTGTTGCACCTCTCTCGTTACCATTCTGGCGTCTTGCAGGTGTTCCATTCGTATGTCGCGATGGAGTTCCTCTGGAGGGTGTATCGCCTGGTTGCCGCCGTCTTGATGGAGTATCAGTTGCACTCTGAGGATCTTCTGGATCATTTCTACGCGGTGTTTTGTAACCAGCTGGAGAAGGCATTTTCACTTAACTACTACGCAAAAATTCAAATATTTTCTTGAAAACAAGATAATCTGTTTTAAAATTGATGAAACTGCTTTAAAATTGCGAATTATAGGAATACAGCAAAGCTTAAAATTCTAAATTGTTGAGGTTATGTTTAAAATCAAAAGGCGGGAAACTAAAATCATAAAAATCTACAAGTGTCAAAACCGCTTCATTAAATTAAATTAAGGTTGCCAGATACCGCAACTTTCTTATCAATTTTTGTAGACAATATTTCTCATACTTTCCAATATACATACATGAATTTCATTATTTCTTCCATATCTCCTAGATCGTTTTATATTAGTATATTTGTTGATTCAAAAATAAACATTTTCTATCTTTTAGCAAGTTCAAAGTGCTTTTGAATAGTTATGAAATAATCACGCTTCATATACATAATGCGGACTAAATCTTGCGGTATGTCGCGCCATGAAACTCCGGAAAGTGATTTAACGTGAGAAAGCTCCTACATCACAAGCCAAATGACACGTTTAGCCTATACATCATATAATTTTTCCTTTGACAGGTAGTCGAAGCGTTCAATCATCTAACACATTTTTTTTAACCACCGTTCTTTCTTGGCGTTCTTTCCCGAAGGAAAGAAGGTGTGTGTATAGCCGCCTATTAAGGGCATACGCACAGGAGGAACAATGTTTATTACAATATTAATATTTAGTACCTCCAAAATAAAATTAAAATTACATTTAACTACAAAAACTACAATATTATATCATTAGCAATGTTGCAATAATGTTAGTTATTATAATGATTGTATTTGTAATCAACTATGCGCCCTAAGAACGTGTGTGTATAGCCGCCTATTAAGGCCATACACAAAGGACTAGGAGGAACAATATTTATTACAATATTAATATTTACCTCCAAAATAAAAATTATATTTAACTATAAAAACTACAATATTATATCATTAGCAATGTTGCAATAATGTTAGTTATTATAATGATTTTATTTGTAATCAACTATGCGTCCCAAGAACGTGTGTGTATGGCCGCCTATTAAGGGCATATGCAAAGGACTAGGAGGAACAATATTTTTACATTAATATTAGTACCCCCAAAATAAAAAAAAAAAACTACATTTACCTACAAAAACTACAATATTGTATCATTAGCAATGTTGCAATAATTTTAGTTATTGCAATGACTGTATTTGTAATCAACTATGCGCCCCTCCCAAAGCCCTGAAGCTAGTTCTTATCATATTTTTATTTTTGGTCAATGTGTTTAAGTTTCTGGCCGTTTTACATAATTAAATTAATGAAATGAATTTGAGTATAATTTAATGCATAATTTTGGTCACAATTTTATCCTTTTTAAAATCATTGTTTGAGCATTAATTTCACATTTTTTAAACATATGGCATGTCACCATTGTGTGCAAGAAATAAATGCGACTTTTCTGTCCATAATATTGTTCTCAATTTTTTGTTCATAAATTGTTACGATAGGCGTTTTAAATGATGAATAATTTCAAGGTCAGTTTTATAACCATACTGATTACAGAATATTTTATGAAAGATAGGACATTTTAAGTTAAGATTGGAAGAACAATTTCTTCAAAACGGTCTATAAAAGCGGATTTGCACAAGGGTCTCCATTATCACCAATATTTTCGTCAGTAATATGCCAACATTTGAAAACGAAAAAAGAACAAATATTCTACTGTTTGCTGAAGATTAAACTCAATTCAGCGAAAATAGAAGTGATAATATTTGGCAAATACACTAGGACCAGAAATCATATAAGATTCGATAAGAAAATATTGCAAGTTAAGAAAGCAGCATCATATTTAGGTTGTACTTTCGACTATCGGTTAAACTGATAATCACATGTACATGTAAAACGACGTGAATCAATGGCCAGCAAAATTGCTACCAGATTTTATAGTATTTTGAAGCATGACTCCAGATTGAGCATAAAATCGAGACAAAGAATCATGAATCAGGTGATCAGACCGCAATTGATTTATGGATGTGAACTCTGGATTAGAGGAACGGAAAAGGCTAAAGAACGTAGTAATATAGTACAACACAAGTTACTCCGAAGGGTTCTTGACGCTCGGTGGAGTTGGTGAGTTAGTGAAATGTAGAGTTGGTGAGTGCACTTAAACCACCAGATATGATAACACTAGCAACCGAGCGGCGGGAACAATTAATAAGGCTTAAAAAGCATCGAAAACAACATATCCAAGAATTAGCAAACAAAATGTAAAATACGGAAAGAGTAAGAAAATAACAAGAGTGTAAGGAACTGAGCATCAGTAGAACTCATCTGTCAGTCCCAATGTTGAGTGAGCAAGCACAGTACACCAAACATAACTAAATAATGGTTAAGTTGGGTTAAGATGGTAAATAAACAAAAATAATGGCCATTTTTTGAAATGTGAATTAAGAATATTCCGAAATGTCAAATTAATTAGATAGGCAACAGGGCAACAGTCATTATATGCAGATTCCTATAAATTGGGTTTACGATTACGACGATAACACATTGTCAAGTTTACTTCCTTCGTTCTAATTTTAAAATTAATGTCAACATTTATTTGTCCTAGAGACAGACATGAATGTAAACACAGTATTTTGTGATTTTGCTGTCGCGGCGGAATAAACATACACCTATTCCAGTAGTAATCAACGTGTTGCGGCGCACCTAAATCTATAAAAATAAATATTTTCAATAATTAATAATAAGTGTTTATGTGTAATGTAATTTCATATGGAAATGTCAGGAAAAGCTCCAGTAAGACAGTACCTTGGCGGTGATGAACTTAAACAAGACGATATGAATTTAACACTTAATAAAATAAATAGTTTAAAGTTAGAAGACAGCTCGAGAATGCCCAAAAGCGAGCCTGATATTTGTAAAATATACTCTGAGACTACTTCTCAAGTCAAAGATCCAACCACTGCATTTTTTGATTTATTAGGTGCTACCTCAACTAGTGCTAGTGCACCAAATATGATATCAGATTTAGGATTAACTTCACCTGAGGTAAGTGGAACTTTAATTGTGTTTTGTATCATTATATATACTTTGAAATAGATTTATTTACGTTTATATTTGTATAGAATTTAGTGATTACTGCAAAGTATATTATTGTGAATGATTCAAGGTTTCCTTTCTTTTGTAATTGAATTCATCATCTGTAGCAATATTGAGCATCAAACTTTTATACCGTAAATCTACGTCAGACTCAGGACAACTTTGTTATAGCTGTTGTTTGAGCAGAAATGCAATCTACTGCGGTTGATCAAGTGCCTAACTTTTCTTGAATGTTTCTATGATGAGTGATGTTCCGATTTTCCTTAATTTTATTTGCAGCTGAAAATGCAGTTACACTAATATTACTAGTATATGCTGAGAACCCTACATGTCGATTAAGGCAGAAACGGCAAAACACATCTTATGTGAATGTCAGGCAGCATCGAGCTGCAGACAAAGACAGTTCGGGGGCATGAAAGTAAATGCCATGAACATCAGGGAACAACACCCGTCAAGAACATCTTTTACTTCAAAGTGGTTGGGGTGATGATCCTGCCCCCTTTATAATAATAATAATACCAGTATAAAGGTACTGCTATTTCAGATTGTCCAAGCCGTTGTACATCTTCCTCGTACTGATAATTAACTCTTGATATTGTAGATGGTCGTTAAGGTCTCACTTATAATCATAAAATTTATACGTTTATTATCTATAATACCAGAAAATATAATCTACACAACTTATAAAACACATTTCGCAAAGCTTATTTTGGAGCCCCAAACGACTTGGATAAATTAAAATATGAAAGAAAATTAATTTGAACAAATATTTGTTAAAACACAGAAAATGTTACTATAAGCACAAAAGAAGGTGCTCTCCATTACATTTTTTTGTGAATGGCCCCATGACTTGCCTGCTACTAAAAAATTAACAGAACAATATCAAACATTACAGAAACAAAATTGTACAGTTTTTGAGATATTCAATTAACGTATAACGTTGCTCGTTTCTGAGTTTGGATCTTCATCAGGTGTATTTCTAAACGTTATTACTATTTCCACAGGCTGTCGTGTATTTTCTCTAGGTGTTGGGATTATTCTTTGCTGATATTTGTGTTTTAGTTGCTGGTATTAATACTTTTATTTCATTACTAATGTATTAAATTTATCGATATATGTCAATAACTTTTAAATACAGGATGGGTATGGTGCAAGAGTTGCAATTGGCACAGATGCTGATAGACGTAGAGATGCATGGATACCAAGTGAGAAGACAAGACAGTGTTTAATAGCATGCACCGCAGCATCTCTTGGTACTTTTGTGCCCGATAAAGAGTTCTTAACAATGCCTGGAGTTCTTATTGAAGAAGAATTGGTAATTTTTTTAACCTATATTTATTAGTCATTTAAACTTGTTTATATTCTAAAAAAATAACATTTGAGTTTCTGTGATTGCGTTCGTATATTCTCATTTCTAAATATAGCTACATTTATTGAATTTATACATGTTCATATGTAAGCACGCATACTTTTATATAATTATGTTACAAGCACACGAAGATCAAAATGAGAGCTTATATAAATAATTCATTAACGTATAATTTTTATTCACATGTAAAAATATTGTATAGATTAAGCTCTAACATATATAAGTCACAATATTAGTTAATATATATAAATAGTTTCAATCTAACAAACTTTTTCTTAACTCATCAAAAACTGAAACAATTATTATATTTCCTCTAAAAAAACTTACACTTTTAATAGATACAAAAGGTGTCGTTAATACCGTTTTTAAAAATAAAGTCATTCATATTAGAGACGAACATTAGAAATATTGCACAAATTGCAGAAAAACTGTTTGTTATGTTTCTTTGTTGATTTCACCGGACAAATAACAATAACAATTATTTATTAAATTTAGTATGTATTGACAGTGCACTAATAACCAATACACTATCTTAAGCCTTGTCTTTCTATTCTTAGTTGATCTTTTGTTCTTATGTCATGCTTATGAATATTAGCCGGCGAGAAGTTAGCCATAAAAATTTCAAACTTTAAGATTGAGAGGTACAGTACCGCATGTGTCCTGACTTTATTAAATTTTTAATTATATTATTCAAATATTATTTCAACTTTGCGCAATAAAGAAAAAATGTTGGGTCCTGTTTCGTATTTTAAAATTTTTTGCCTTCGTTATAATAGACAAGTTCACTTTATAAGATAGAAAACATGAAATTTGACTAACTTTACCAATTTTTTTTCAACTTGGGTCTAAACATCTTATAAAAATATGTTGTTGGACCAAAATAAAAGAAAAAAAATTTGGGTACTATTTAGTATTTTAAAACTTTTTACCTTCGAAGTTATTATACCATTATTAGACAAGTTCATTTTATAAGATAGAAAACATGAAATTTGACTAACTTTTGGCCCAAACATCTTATAAAAATATATTGTTGGACCAAACTAAAAGAAAAAATGTTTGTATACTATTTCGTATTTAAAAAATGTATACCTTCGAAGTTATAATAGCATTATTAGACAAGTTCATTTTATAAGATAGAAAACATGAAATTGAACTAACTTTTCCAACTTTT
>WYDF02294980.1:0-15991 GCA_009867245.2 Adranes taylori | reverse complement strand
CCCTTCGAAACAGGGGTCGCCCACCTACACGGTGGACTGATGATATCAGAAGAATCGAACCAAACTGGATGAGTGCAACACAGGATCGAGGACGCTGGACTAGACTACGGGAGGCCTATGTTCAACAGTGGACACAACTTGGCTGATTGTTATTATTGGAAGTTATCATCATCATCATCAACTTGATGATGATGATAACTTTGCTCTCACAATTTACAATGATTATGAAAAACACCATTTTTCCATTATGCAGTTAATCGCCAAGGAGAATGAGCCAGAATTACTACAGTTTGAAAAATCGGAAGCCTTAAAAGTCGATTATTTGTAGTTCAAAATTAAGCCTGCCTTTCAAAACCTGCTGGAACAGATCAAGGTCCACTACTTATTTTATTAATTACCACCCTTTCTTTTTCCTCGTACTATATCGCACTTTTTCTTTCCTTCCATTGCCTTTTCGCAACAACAAATTTCTCCCATGATTGCTCTCCTTTTCTAGCCAGACTAAAAGCTTTTCTCGATTTTATTTTCTTGTCTGCTATAGTTTTTTTTCTATCTTGTTTGCACATTTGTCTGTGTTTCTTCCCTTAGCCAAATTAATTCTTATTACCATTAAAACCTCCTGAATTCCATTCATTCCTTCCCATTCAATATCTTGCAATTTTTACATAAATCTCTTCATAAATCTTTTACATAAAATCTTCGATATGAACCACCCTTCCTTCCACACTCGCAATCTCCTATATATCGTTCACTCATCCATTCATTTTCTATTGAAAAGTGTAATGGAAAGTGTAATATTTACCAAAGGTTTCCTGTAATATTCCTAACAAGAGTTTTGAGTTTTCTTTTTTCAGTAATATTTTCCAACAGTTTTACCATTATCAAAGGGTCATGATAATAGTTCAATAGTTTCCATTCTGGCACCCAAATCAACCGTTTTTTACTCTAACTTCACTAATACATAAGAGGAGTTTTCAGTCTCTACTGTGGGAGAGTTCATCGCGGAAATCTAAAAGAGTCTTATGCGACTACAGAAATCATTTCTCAAAGTTTATATCTACATATCTTATGGTTTTCGAAATTTATTCCTGGTGAGCAATATTGGGAGATGTATCAAAACATCAGTCCATGGTAATTCGCTGTCTACATGCCATAAAGTTCTCTAATTGATATGATCAAAACATCCGTCCATGGTATTTAGGTTTCTATATGCCATAAAGTTCTTCTCTAATGAAACTGTACATTTTGTATTTCTGGCAAAAAGTATGTAAGTCTCAGAAATTGTTCCAAACAAATTACATTAGAAGTGAATTTAAGCGAAGGACCTATCAGAAGTTTATTAATAATTATGTAATATCAATTTGGAGCATTCAGACTTTAGACGCTGCGTCCGAGCTAGATACGCCATTGTTTAGTCTAATCTAAAAATTTTATTCCGAAACATAAAATAAATTTTTGCGTCTCTATATCCGATTTGCTCAAATCATTTTGTTCACACGTACACGCGCGAGACGTGACGGCGAATACGTGTTCATTAAAACTTACTCCAATTAATTTTAATTAATCCTGGCGATTCTACACTTTGCTGCTAGCGGCGCGCGAGCTTGTTCGTATGCCCGCCACGCAACAAACACGTATTGAGGTGTTTCCTCTAGTTATATTCCCATAGCCATTCCGCGCTTTGCTCGTTCGTTCCTCTACATCTGATATGGTCATTTCAACACGAAAACCACAGTAATTTTCGCTGACTAAGAGTCACATATCTAACAACCACTGAAAAAGTATAGTTCTTTTTCTTATCTAGATATTAGTGTTTCTCGTTAATTTAAATAAATTACAATAAAAACTGCTAGCATATCCAGATTCTTCAAATTTGCGGTTGTATTTAAATAATATATTGTATTTTATTTCCAAATTAATAATATCATTTATAAATTATTTAACTGTAGTTAAGTACGTTACATTAGATATATACGGCGGTAGTTAAATGGGGAGAGTGCTATTTTACGCTAAAAAAGTCTTTTATTTTTCAATATTTTCTTTCATGCTTAGATACCTAGTTCAACAAGTTTTAATTTTTTTTTTAATTATCAAAAAATGAGTTTTAAAAATGAGTATTTACAATTTTTGAAAATATGTAAATATGCATATGCATCACATATTTGTTTCAAATCTTTGCCCAATGAACATTTTTTTTAAATTTGGGAACAAGAAAGTTTATTGGTAGCCAAATTTGGAGAATACGACGGATGGGACAGCAATTCGTAATCCAAATCATCTAATTTTAATGTAACAGGAGTAAGGCGAATGAGTATTTTATCATCGTAACGCACTTTTATTACAGAAGTGTCTTGAGGATTTCTATATTTTTTTACTAATTAAAGCGTCACAATTCAGTGGTTTGATTTGTACTAATATTCCAAAAACAATTCCTGGTTTGTAGCTCATCAGGATATGGAAATTAGAGTGGACCAGTTTTCTTTGTAGTGCTGTTCCACTGCAGGAATCTTTCTGAAGCATTAAGGGAAATTTGTAAATATTGAAATTGGTGACTTTTTTGTAGTGCAGTTCCATTGCAGAAATGATCTGATATACTTTCTTTTCATTTTCACCAGTGTAAGCGCCACAATTTAGTGGGAAACCATTAATATATGACTCTATTTTCTAGGCAGATAAAATTTATTCCACTCGATCTTTATAATTTTTAGCACGAAGGTTTCCCAAAAAATGTTTACTAACATTCGAAAAACAATGACAAGTTTCTTGCTGACCACTATGAAGATAGGATTGGACAACTTTTCTTTGTAATGGTGTTCCACCGCACAACTTACTCTAAATCATCAAGTGGAAATGTGTTAATATAGAAATTAGCGACTACTACAGTTCCACTGCAGAAATGTTCTGATAGACTTCCCCTTCTTTTTGGCCAGTGAAAGCGCCACAATTCAGTGGGAAACCATCAATATATAACTGCATGAAGCGCATTTTTAATAACAATCTGCATCCTATCTTTTTAGCAGATAAAATTTATTCCACTGGATCTTTATAATTTCCACTACAAATTTTTCCCAAAAAATGAAAACAATGGCAAACGATGGCATTTTGAAAACAATGCCAAACTTGTAGCCGTACACTATGGAGATTGGATTAGACCACTTGTCTTTGGAGTGGTGTTCTAGGTCATCAAGCGCAAATGTGTTAATGTGTAGCGTAGTTCCATTGCAGAACTATTCTGATAGACTTCCTTTTCCTTTTCACCAGTCAAAGCGCCACAATTCAGTAGGAAACCAACAATACGTGACTGCATGCAATGCGAGGTTAGTGACATGCTTCAGCTAGAACATTTTGAAAACGATGCCTAGCATGTAGTTCATTAGGTTAGGAAGTAGATTGGACCACCTTTTTTATAATGCTGTTCCATTGCAGAAATCTCTTAACAAAGAAGTGGAAATCTGTCAATATTGAAATTGACTACTGTTTTTTAATACACATTCAGTGCAGAATTGTCCTGAGGATTCCTATAATGTTCACCAGTGAAAACGCTACAATTCAGTGGAAATCATTAATCGTCAGGACATTTCTGCATTGGAACAGCATGGCAAAAAAGTAGTCAAATCTAATCCCCATCCTAATCAGCTACGTGCTTGGCATTATTCTCGAAATGTTAGTAAATGGATTTTTGGGATGCTGAAGTTTCCATGATCCAGTTGAGTAACTTATGTCTGCCTACCCGAAAATTAGATACATGTTACTAAAAATGCACTACATTCAGTCATATATTGTTGGTTTTCCACTGAATTTTGGCGCTTTGACTGGTGCAAAATCAGAGCAACTACATCAGGACATTTCTGCAATGGAATTGCATTACAAAAAGGTCGTCAATTTCAATAAAAACAAATTTCCACTTGGTGATTCAGAAAGATTTCTGCAATGGAACAGCACTACAAGGGAAAGTGGTCCACTCAAATTTCTATCCTGAGGAGCTATAAGTCTAGCATTATTTTCGGAATGTTAGTACACATTTTTTGTGAAATTGTAAAGATCTAATAGAATTTTATCTGCCTACAGAAAATTTGATGCAGCATATAAATAAAAATGCACTTCATGCAGTCATATATTAATGGTCTCCCAATGAATTGTGGCGCTTTCTCTAGTGAAAAAGGATAGGAATCCTCCGGACAATTCTGCAAGGAATGTGCATTAAAAAACAGTAATCAATTTCAATATTATTAACAGATTTCCACTTGACGATCCAGAAGATTTTTGCAACGAAAAAGCATTTTTATTGACGTGCTGCATCTAGTTTTCGCGTAAACAGCTCTGTTTTTGAACTGAATCATTATAATTTTCAACAGTTTAAAAACTGTTAAATAACATTTCGAAAACAATGACAAACATGTAACACATCAGTTGTTCATCATCTCATCAGTAATGTTGCTCCGTTGCAAAAATATTTCTGAAGTGTTTTGTAGTACAGTGTTATTGCAGAAATATCCTGATGATTCCTATCCTTTTTTACTCATTCAGGACGAAAATTGGAGTAGACCAATTTTCTGTGTAGTGCTGTTCCACTGCAAAAATCTTTCTGTACCATCATGGGTAATTTGTTAATATTGAAATGTCGACTTGTTAGTAATGTTCCATTCCTGAAATGTCCTCATGGACTTCCTCAGGTTTTGCACCAGTCAAATTGTCGCAATTCAGTGGGAAACCATTAGTATACGACTGCATGAAGTGCATGTGATGTGACATGCTGTGGTTAATTTTCGTGTAGGCAGATGTAACTTTTTCAACTGGATTATCGTAGTTTTCAGATGCCCAAAAAGCTGTGTACTAACATTTGAAAACAGTGGCGGGGATGTAGCTCGTTAGGATCAAATTGGTGTCCTTTTTTGTACTACTGTTATATTGCAGAAATATTTCTGAATCATCAAGTGGAACTCTGTTAATATGGAGATTGGCCATTGTTTTGTAATGCCGTTCCATTGCAGAAGTGCTTTGATTATTAATGATTTTTACTGAATTGTGGCACTTTTGACTGTTGACAACATGTATGAATCATGAGGATACTTTTTCAATGGTAGTTTATTAAAGAACAGTAGTCAATTTCAGTATTAATAGATTTCAATTTGATGATTCAAAGAGATTTCCGCAATGGAACAACATTACAAAAAACTGGGCCAATATAGTCCTTATTCTGATGAACCACATGCTGGCATCGTTTTGCAAAAGGTTTTAAATGCAGGACGTAATTGAAAATGCACTTCATGCAGTCATATTAACAAATTTCCACTTGATGATTCAGAGAGTTTTCTGCAATGGAACAGCACTACAAAGAAAATTGATCCAATTCAATCTCCAGCCTGATGAGCTACAAGCCTAGTATTGTTTTCGGAATGTTAGTACACATTTTCTTGGACACATTCGTGCTGAAAATTGCAATGATCCAGTGAAAGAAATTTTATCCGCCTACAGAAAATAGAATGCAGCATTGTGACGCTTTCACTAGTGAAAAAGGATAGGAATCAACAGCATACTTCTACAATAAAACTGCATTACAAAACAATGATCATTTGAAATATTAACAAAATTCCACTTAATGATCCAGAATGACTTCTGCTATGGAACAACACTATTGATGAGTTGATGAATAACTGATGAGCTACATTCATGGCATTGTTTTTGAAATTTTAGTACACAGTTATTTTGGTTTGAAAATTACAATGATCCAGTTGAAAAATATAGCTGCCTGCGCGAAAATTGGACACAGCGCGTCGATAAAAATGCTGTTTCATTGCAAGAATCTTCTGAGTCAGCAAGTGGAAATCTGTTAATATTGAAAGGATCACTGCTTTGTAATGTAGTTTATTGCAGAAGTGTCTTGATAATTCCTCTCCTTTTCACTAATAAAAACGCCAAAATTCATTGAGAAATCATTAATATATGACTGCATGAAGTGCATTTTTAGTGATATGCTGCATCCAATTTGCTGTGGGCAGATAAAATTCCTTCCACTGGATCTTTACAATTTCACAAAAAATGTGTATCAACATTCTGAAAACAATGCCGTTGTAGCTTATCAGGATGGAAATCGAAGTAGACCACATTTCCTTGTAGTGCTGTTCCATTGCAGAAATCTTTCTTAATCACCAAGTGGAAATTTATTAATATTGAAACTAACGACTTTTTTGTAATGCAGTTACATTGCAGAAATATCCTGATGGTTGTGCACCGGTCAAAGCGCCACAATTCCATTAATGTATAACTGCATGAAGTGCATTTGTAGTGACATGCTGTATCTAATTTTTGCGTAGACAGATATATGTGTCTCAACTGGATTTTGGTAATTTTCAGCAGCTCAAAAGGCTTTGCACTAAGATTTAGAAAACCATGCCAAGAATGTAGTTCATTTGGGTGGGGATTAGATTGAACTACATTCTTTGTAATTAGCTCCATTACCGAAATCTATGTGAGTCATCAAGTGAAAATCTGTTAATATAAAAATTGACCTCTGTTTTGTAATACAGTTCCATTGCAGAAATGTCCTGATGATTAATGATTTCTCTTGAATTGTGACGCTCTTGATTGTTTGAAAATGATAAAAATCATCAGAACACTTATGCAATGCAAGTGCATTAAAAAGCAGTAGTCAATTTCAATATTAACAGATGATTCAGAAAGATTTCTGCAATGGAACAGCACTACCAAACAGTTGTCCAATCTAGTCCCTGTTCTGATGAATCACATACTGGGATCGTTTCTAAAAGGTTTTAAATTCAGCGTCACTAAAAATGGACTTGATGCAGTCATACGAGTATTAACAAATTTTCACTTGATGATTCAGAAAGGTCTCTGCAATGGAACAGCACTACAAAGAAAATTGGTAAAATCCAATGTACACTGTACTACAAGCCTAGCATTGTTTTCGGTATGTTAGTACACATTTTGTTGGAAACCTTCGTGCTGAAAATGACAATGATCCAGTGGAAGAAATTTTATCTGCCTACAGAAAATTGGCTGTAGCAAATCACTAAAAATGCACTTCATGCAGTTATATATTGATGGTTTTCCATTGAAATGTGGCCCAATCACTAGAGGATTGGATCCATCAGGACACTTCTGCAATAAAACTGCATTAGAAAACAGTGATCAATATCAATATGAACAGATTTCCACTTGAAGATTCAAAAACTTGGAATCGACTAACATAACTAATGAGCTGATGAACAACTGATGAACTGCATGCTGCAATTATTTCGAAATGATATTACACAGTTTTTTGGACTGCTGAAAATTGCAGTGATCCAGTTGAAAAACGAAAAACAAAGCTCTCTACGCGAAAATTAGGTTCAGCGCGTCACTAAAAATGCTATTCCATTGCAAAAATCTTTTGAGTCAACAACAATTCATTGGGAAACTTTCAATATACAACTCCATAAAGTGCATTTGTAGTGATTTTAGTAAAGCGTATCCAATTATCGATAGTCACACAAAATTCCTTCCACTGGATCTTTACAATTTCATAAAAAATGTGTACTAACATTCCGAAAATAATGCCCGACTTGTAGCTCATCAGGATGGAAATTGGAGTGGACCATGTTTCCTAGTAGTGCTGTTCTATTGCAGAAATCTTCCTCAATCATCAAGTGGAAATTTGTTAATATTGAAATTGATGACTTTCTTGCAATGCAATTTTATTGCAGAAATATCATAATGGACTTCCTCTGGTTTTGCACCAATAAAAGCAGTGGAAAATACAGTGGAAAACAGTGGATAATACAGTGGAAAACCCGCATTATATGACGTGTAAAGTGCATTTTTAGTAGCACGCTGTATCTAATTTTCGCGTAGGCAGATATATCCTTTTCAAGTGGACTATGGATATATTCCGCAGTCCAAAAAGTTGTGTACTAACATTTAGAATACAATGCCAAGCAAAAAGCTCGTTACGATGGGGATTAGATTGGACAACTGTCTTTGTAATGCTGTTCAATTGCAGAAATCTTTCTGAATTATCTAGTGGAAATCAGTTTCTGTTCAGTTCGGTTTCTGAAGATTCTTGACGAATAATGATTTGCACTGAGAAAACAGTAGTCAATTTCAATATTAACAGATTTCCACTCGATGATTCAGAGAGATTTCTGCACTGAAACAGCATTACAAAAAAGTGGTCCAATCTAGTCCCTATTCTGATGAGCCACATGCTATCATTATTTTCAAAAAACTTTAGATGCAGCACGTTACTAAAAATGCACTTCATGCAGTCATATTAACATATCCACTTAATGATTCAGAGAGGTTCCTGCAATGGAACAGCACTACAAAGAAAAGTGATCCAATCCAATCGGAATGTTTTTGGAATGTTAGTACACATTTTTGTTTTGGAAACCTTCGTGTTGTAAATGACATTGATTGATCCAGTGGAAGGAAGTTTATTTGTCTGTAGAAAATAGCATGCACCATACCATCAAAAATGCATATATTAATGGTTTTCTAAGTGAATTGTGACGCTTTCACTAGTGAAAAAGCGTCTAGTTTTATTACAGAAGTTTTACAGAAGTTTTATTACAGAAGTTTTATTACAGAAGTGTCACCAAGATACTTCTGTAATAAAACTGCATTACAAAGCAGCGATCAATTTCAATATTAACAGATTTCCACTTGATGATTCTGAAAGATTGTTGCACTGGAAAAACATTGCTGATGAGCTGATGAACAACTGAGGAGTTACATGCTAGGAATTGTTCTCGAATTGTTAATACACAGCTTTTTGGACTGCTGAAAATTACAATTATCCAGTGGAAAAAGATAGCTGCCTACGCAAAAATTATATGCAGCACGTCACTATAAACACTCTAGAATTGCAGAAATCTTTTGAGTCATCAAGTGGAAATCTTTTAATATTGGAATGATTATTATTTTGTAATGCAGTTTTATTGCAGAAGTGTCCTTGATGATTCCTATCCTTTTTCGTTAGTGAATGTGTTAAAATACATTGGGAAAACCATCAATATATGATTAATTAAGTATATTTTTTGCTCTTCCATTGCCGAACATTTCTGAATCACAAGTAGAAATTTGTTAATATTGAAATTGACGAGCTCAATTGCAGAAATGTACTGATGGACAGCCTCTGGTTTTGCACCAATCAAAGCGCAACAATTAAATTATTAATTCTAAAATAAATTAATAAGACAGGCATTATTTAAGTATTTAGAAAGGGGCAGAAAATAGAATAGAAAGCGCGAAAAAGTTTAAATAGCGACTGAAAAATTGAAGGGATGAAAGGTTTAGAGAATCAATGAGAAAGGGAATGCTGGTATTGGATGTACGTGTGAAAGTATAATGATGCATGGAGCAGAAGTTTGGACAGTTAAAGAGAGAGAGAGAGAGAGAGAGAGAGAGAAGGAGACAGATAAGATAGATAGATAAGATGAATCAAATTTTAGGGGTTCAGAAAAGGGTCACCAAATGGAATTTTGGAATGTACATTCCATTTGTACATTACTTTTATACCTGTCACCCTAATTATACTTACTATTATATGTAGTCTCCCTCAGACCCGGCTTTCTGTATCCATCGTCATATATTCAATCACCATCAATCCTTCCATTCATCTTTTAACTTTCGCAACCATTCATGCAAAGACCATCCAACTCTCTTATAAGCTTTTCTCCTGTCTATACTTCATTAATGCCTCCATTGTTTCTTCAACATTATACTCTTTCTTATCTTCAAAATTTATGTGTACACATTTTTCAAGATTTTATCATTCTCATCTCTCGTCATATTCATTTCGTATTTCACCATTATTTTAAATTTGGTGGGCGGATTTACTTACATTTCGGGCTTGGAAAAGTTGTTAGGGAAGGTACAGGCAGGAGGGGTAGACTTTTGGGGAAACAAATGTTGAGTTAATAGCATTGCAGCCAAATGGCATATTGTACTTTCCCTGATTGTTTATTCACGCCAGTCCAATATGCTATGCCTTGTACCAGTTTCAATATGCCTGTTGAGCGTTTGTGTATTAATTCAGATCCTCGTCTTCTGGATGCCAATACTTCATGCTCAAATAAAATATGTAGAGCTTTCTCGATTTATTCCAGATACCGCAATGTCAGCAGTGTGTAGACTAATTTTTTTCATATGTACTTTTAGAGCTACGTGTCCTGTTATCAGTTTGATATTATTCCTGCCAAGTTTTAGCTAATCTGATTTAGTTTTGTTGTGTTTATTTCGCTTACTATGTTGATTTCCTGTTGATTTTGCCCCAGCACTCGTATGTGCTTTTGAATGGTGTAGTTTCCTATTGCTTCTCTGATGTAACTAGCAGGTATTCTTACTGCCTGCTCCGGATCAATAAACTGTGTGCTAGATGTCTTCTTTGCTAGTAAATCTGCTTTTTCCTTGCCTACATTGCGCATGTGACCTGATGCCCATATCGGTGTAACCGAGTTGGTCATACCATAAAAATCCGTTGTTTGTTCTATTCCCTTTTTAGGTTTTCCTGTACGTACTGGAGGATTGCATATATTTCGGCCTAAAGGACTGTGGCAAAATGTCTTGCCCTTTAGGCATATACATTTTGGATTTAGGTCGTCCTCCGTTTTGCTCCCGTATTTCCAGAGGCCTTTGTACCATCTGTGATCCAGACTAGAGCAGATTCCGGATTGATAGGAGGGTCTTCAGAGTTATCTGCAATGGAACAGCACAACAAGGATCGCATTGTTTTCGGAATGTTAATACACTTTTCTTGGAAACCTTCGTGCTGAAAATTACAATGCTCCAGTGGAAGGAATTTTATATACATAAAAAAATTGGATGCAGCATGTCTTCCAAATAATAATCAATAAAGATTACACCTTTGAAATTCCATGAAAAAGCCCGTAGCCGTGATCTTATTGGTCGGAGCAAGGTTTTTGGCGACACGTTCCATTGAAGATGTCCATTGTTTCGACTGTATTTTTCGTTCCTGGAGTATAATTGTATATCCAAGTTTTATCTACGTTGACATATCGACGGAAAATTCTCTTTAATTATGAGTAAAGAGAGCCAAATATTGTTTTGAAATGTAAATGCAATCTCGCATTTGATTTGCATTAAGCAACCTTGCCACCTTGCAAATAGTCTTATCATTATTAAATGTTCATGCAAAATATTGCATATCCTTTTGGTTGAGATGTTAACTTCATTAGCAATCTCATGTAAAATGTCCCGTAAAGCATATCTTGTCTAATCGTGTCAATCTGATATTGACAGAATGGATTTATTAAATAAAAATTTATGTTTTATCCCAACATCAGATCATGTTAAAGCTATATACCTATTACACATAGATCATAAGATATATCAAAGTATTAGTTGACAAGTGACAGATAATTAGCCGTTAGCCCTACGTAAGTGCTATGCGATAGTGAGATGATGTGTCAATAGGAAATGATGTAGAGGGATTCCGAAGAGTGAAAAGCTACCGTAAAAGACAAAAGCTGCAATCTAAGTTCTGACTAGAGAAACGCTTACAGATTCCAGTTATATATAACGACCGTATTTAATTAAAATGCTTTAAAAAATATAATTTACTATATTCTTAATAACTTAAACATGTTAAGGTCCAAGTTGAATTATATTAAGGATTGAAAGAATCGTAGTATTCTAGCGACAATAGACTTATGTAGATTTATCATTAATCAAGTAATTGCAAACTATGGAATATAAAAAGAACATATCGTAAGTGATCATCGCCTTTGCCATGATCGGTGATTATTGCCTTTGTTATGATTACCTGTTTTCTGTCTTTACAGAAAACAGGTGATTGAAGCAGACTGAAACTGGAAAGTAATGTCGTTTTTCACATTAAATTGAGACACATACATTTTAAGAAGTCTTTATTTTTAATCACCAGTGTAATCAACCTCGTTATCATCAACCTTTTACCACCTAGTGTCGAAATTTTTAATGCCGGATCGATAAAAATCATTTAGCTTTTGAACAAAATATCTGAAGAGGGCATTTTGGATATTATCCAAATTTTAAAATATTTTTTGCTACATAGAAAGTATTGTAGCGATCGGAATAAATGGATATCCGATGGTGCAATGTCGGGGGAGTATGGTGGATGAGGCAATGCCTCCTGCCGTAATTAATTATTTTTTTCGAAGTTTGTCTAATGCAATGCGGACGCGTAATATCGTGTAGAAGCATATAACCTTTTCTGTTCACAATCACAATCGCTCTATATTTTTCAATTAAAGATTGTTTTACTCGATCCAATAGTTCGCAGTGAAGTTCAGTATTCAGAGATTGTTCAGGTTTCAGCAAAGCGCCTTTTTGTGATGTAAACCTTACTTAGCATTACTTCGAGGCGATTCATTCGGAGAGATCCATTGCCCTCTGCGTTTTGTATTATCATCCAGGACCAATTTTTCATCTGCAAAAATCAAGCAATCAAAAAACGCTTCAATTGCATGTTGTTAATTGATTAGCTTTGTATTCTTCGGGCAGATTATGCGGAACCCAAACACTGACTCTGCTTACTTTACCAATATGCTGCAAATGTTTTTATATGGTCACCCAAGGTTGGTTAAGTGTGCTTTGACAGTTCCTCCATTGTGTGACATGGGTTTGCTTCCACTTCCGCCTTTAACACGTCATTGTATTAGGTTGGTTTTCCTGATCAATATAAGTCGGGAAGATTAAAATTAACAGATCTCAAGTTAGTAAACTACCTTTGGAATTTATGAACATCTAATGCAGTTGGATAAATATCGCAATTGTTTTTGGTAACAACTGTTGCGTTTCTACCCTTGTCAAACTCAAAAAGCATACAACCTTATCCGCTTATGTAACATATCTGGTTTTTGCCTGGTTATTTCACCAAAAACTGCAAAAACAATTGAGATTTATTTACAAGTAAACAAGTCATTTTAACCTTAAAATGTCTTTGGCACGTGTTTGAAGTACACACTCTGATAAATGTTGGCTGATAGTTGGCTGATAAATGATAAACAAATATTGCTATGCGTAAAAACGATATTACTGTTCGGTTGCCCAATATAACACTAATAAACAATTACAAGAACAACAAATAGAGGTTAAAAATTGCAGGTTTGAAGCCAAAAGTAAATAACAATTATTACAATCCAATCACAATTAACACGACATATGCCCGGTGCCCGTGTGAGCCTGGACACCTCACGGACGGAAGTACTGTATCAAAACAATATTATTGTAAGTACATTTTAATATGTCCTATTTAGATTTGAGAAAAGCTAGGGTCCCTAAAAATATAATGTGATCCTGTAATATTACTCATAAGATAAGACACCCGTATCGATCTTTCGCATAATCGAAATTTCAAATTGGAAGCCGGTAGTAATAATAGGTTTGAGTTCGTCTTCGCTTAGGAAATTAACCCTGAATTTCCTCAGCGCTGATTTCAGTTCCGTCCATTTTCTTATTTTCACCTCACAAAATACTACGTTTCAGCTTTTAAAGGATACCGGAGGCATCTAATTATAATCACGAGTTGATGCCCAGTGTTGACATTAATATTTATTTGTAAATGCTGGTTGATATAATTAAAGATTGGGAAGATGCTGAGATTCAGAGGAAAGATGATAGCTTGAAATAGATAGTTTGTAATAAGTTACTGAATGATTAATAAGGAAAATTATGCTCAAAGGCAGCGTTTGCTAATCTCTTCACTCTTATGGAACTCCTGTGATACTGTTCAAGTTCTAGGCATCCCCCACGTTAATGTAACAATATTTTTATTAATGGTTTTTAACGGAAACAAATGACTATCATTTTAGTCATTTATTTCAAAACAAAAATAAATGCAATTACACGCAGTTGGTATAATCCTAAATATGATTTGTTATACATAACTATTAAATTTCTTTAGTATAACAAAGAAATTTATTATAATAAATATTAATATAAAATCTCTGCCTATTGACATAGGATTCTCATTAATTCAATTAATTAATAATCTCAATAAGCAATTCCTTAATAAATCATAAATTAAATGAGAAATCCTCTAACAATATATCTAAATTGACTATTCTAATTCATCAAAGAAGTATAATTTGCAATAAAATATAATCTAATATACAACCTAGCCAATCAACTAATCATAATAAATTAGTAAAACAAGAAAAAAATATAAACTGTCCAACATAATCTTAAAACGTTAAAATAAAAAAAAAATAAAATACAGAAAACGGTTAAGAAGAAGATCACAGCTACCTACAAAGTATACATATATACAAGTAAACATCAAACAGATTTCGCTGAAACGAGTAAGCGTACACTCATCAGGTGGCATGTCGCGTAAAAGCTTTGTGTTAATGCCGACAACGAGCGGTGCGTTTTCATCTACATGCAGATGCATTGTCATATATTTTAAGATTTACGATTTACGATGGCGAGTTTTTAATGAAGCAACGGTTTGTTTTAACGATTTCCTTTGTCGGTAAATATTTATTTCGACGAGAATCACATTAAGTATTTCACCCACCACAGTTTTTACCCTTTTGGCTTACAAGAAATATGATTGGATATTAGTTTAACGTGTTTTTGAAGGAGGCGTTTTCTATGCGATACTTTGAGATTTTGATCGCATCAAGCTACTATTTCCACCGCTGGTGTAACCCACCACCATTTAGAAATCACCACTGCTTGCATTTCACTAGATAACCGTCAACAAAATAATGCAACTTTGATTAAATTTTTGAAACTGTTGATTGGTCGGAAGTATAACCTTCTTAAATACTTTCAAGCTCCGCCTTTTTTTGCGGCAGCGCCTTCGAAAGCCATCGGCGTAGACAACACGCCACAGCTCAACGGATCCATCAGGAGCAGCCTCCTTTCCCAGAAAATTCGCGTAAAAGGAACCATCCAGGCCATTGATCGTCTGGCGCAATTCTTGAGTTGTTGTCTTTGGATGGCTGCGAGAACTCAATCGCGCTAGTCCAAAGCTTTAATTCTGAAATAAGACCTAGTCAGTTTCTTTTCGTCAACGCGAAATATCGCAACCAGTATTGATCTAATCTTAAAGCGCTATAGTAAAATTTCAAATATTCAAACAACATAATGAATCTACGGAAAAATATTAATAAATTAAAACTCTACAAAAATAAAATTCAACTCCTAGAAAATAAAACAAAAAGGTTAAGTATCCGACGACACATCTTTTGCTGAATCTTTCGATTCCCAAATAATTATCACTTTCTTCTACTCTTATTCTCATTTTATGATTTCCCATTGACCGCGTTCTGATGCGAACACGAGGGGGCCGACGAGAGAAGAAGAAGCTCGCCAAAAAGTATCGGGCATACGAAAACCGTAAGAACGATCCAGCACAGACTCCAGGGGTCACAGACGAATGTCGTCGACGAACTCCACGTTTTATCTCAAACTTTCCCGAGCCAACGCCAGTGGTCTACGAGCAAGAATATTCGACGTCAGCACCAGGGTCCCCATACCAGCTACCGTTGCAGGCGATGTATTACACCCACCGACCCCTGGTAAGGGATGGTTGTATCCGGCAACATTAGAAGACCACCACCGACGCCTTTTTAGGTACTACGTTGGCGATAGCGAGTAGGGGTTCAAACCAATCGGTCATCATCAATTATCAATAAATTTCCACATCAGTATACATCAACAAGAACCTGTCGTCACAAACCATCAATAAAACTCTACATCTTCGGTACCCATCATCAAAAAGCCTATTATCATAAAGTTTCAATGCATTTCTACACCTGCGCGCATATCTACGAAAATCCTACGACAACAGCGCATGGATAAAGTTCAACATCTGCCAATGCTGCGTTCGACCTTCATCCATGTATTATTCAATCAAGGTTCATTTATTTAATCCAGTCAACGTCGACAGTTAGAACTTCAATGCTGTTGGCACAGAAGAGAAGTTTTATTCCAGAACCGTACTCATAGCTGAAGAAACCTAATACAATAAAATACGAAAATC
>WYDF02294969.1:0-15992 GCA_009867245.2 Adranes taylori | reverse complement strand
ATACCTGGGAGATTAGGACACGCCTGACGTGGTTCCTGTCCTCTAGAAATCCCCTGTATCTTAAACTTCGTATTACATAAATGAATGCTTTCGTAGAATTACACCGTTTACTCAGCTTTGTACATGACCAAGTTGAGCAGAAAAATTTCAACATAGACATTATAATTGATATTTATGAGCATAGCAAATGTTTGCAATTATCAAATGTAAATGTGCAAAATTAACGAAACTTTTGCGGCGGGTGTCGGTTTTGTGCACTTTTAATACAAACAATTCAATTTTGGGCATATGACTCGTATTGATTCTTCAAATGATATATCCATTACGTCATCTAAAAAAGGGCGTAACCAGAAATATTTTCTTGGAAGGAACCCATTTAGTTTGCTTGTTACTCTAATGTTAAATTTATTAAGAAATAAAACAAGAAAGGTTTATAAGTAAATAGTAAATTTAATTATATAATTAAGGTGGACTAAATAGTTTAAGTAAATAGTTAAGGTAGATAGTAAATTTAACACTAAACTAAACAGAAAGGCCAAATGGCTACTGATTTTGTTTGTATCTTTCATATGATAGATAAAAACGATACCAGCAACCAAGATGTACGACTTACTAAAATGAAATTAGGAAAGAAATTTCTCAAGATTAGACTTCTGTATCAGTGCTTATCAACCAAAAACGCACGGCAGATCAGTAAGATATTGCCATGTTATTTTTGGAGAGAAACTACTACTCCATAACGCGGCATTGCTAATAAGGAAAATTTTGGAATAGCCATCAATAATGAGCATTTGAAATCTGAATTAATAAATCTAAATGATGTTAACTCGATACTCACTAATATTGACGTCATAGGATGCAAATGCATCTTCAAAAATAGTGAGTCCTTGTGTATTATATTTTGTTATATACCTCCTGCTGCAACTATTTTGTAATTTACGCTGTTATTGGAGATTTTGGAAAATATGAAATAAAAGTGAATGATTGGAAAAGTGACTTGCTAAGAAACTTTACATCCTTTTATAATTTAAAACAAATGAAGTCAGTGTACAATTATAATAGATTTTTAGATCTAGTGTTCTGCAATTTTGATCGTCATATTATGCATGATGATATGGCATTAATAAGTGAAAACGGATTTCATCCAGTACCTAATCTTGGTAGTGTGACCAATGCAAATCTACCGCCAGGGAATTCCATAAATTTAATTTTCGCAATGCAAATCTTAATCTTCTATACGAACATATTGTGTTTTTAGGATTGGAACGAACTTTTGCAACTAAATACTGTTGAGGAAGCATGTGACCTTTTCTATGGCAATATATATAGTGTCATTCGGGAGTGTGTGCCAGTATGCTGTTAATAGACGAAAGTATCCAATATGGTTTACAAAAGGTATTATAAGTAAGATCAAATTAAAGAAATAATATCTAAGAAAAGAGTAAATTATGAAATTAATATTTATTATTACTTGTGTCTCGAAAAAGTGTTTACCCCATCCAGGACTCGAACCCGGACCATCTCTATTTGCCGGTCGATTCCTCCAAGTAAGCTAACGGTCACTTATTCGAAGATACAAATAATTTTGAATATGTATTTGTATCTATTAAGATAGGCAACTTATATATCAGGCTTTGTTTTTGCCACCTGTTTGCTACCGACGATCGATTCATTCGCCATCGGGTAGATGGAGCCTCCTGGATGTTTCTATTAATTTACTTTCCGCTTCGCTGGCGGTCGCATGTTTTAATATTCAATTAAATATGCGACCGCCAGCAAAGCGGAAAATTAATTAATAGAAATATCCAGGAGTCTCCATCTTGCCGATGGCGAATAAATCGATCGCTGGTAGTAAACATGTGACCAAAACAAATCCTGATATATAAGTTGCCAATCTTAATAGATATGAAAAACAAATACATATTAAAAATTATTCGTGTCTTCGAATAAGTGCCCGTTAGCTCAATTGGAAGAGCAATCAATCGACAATGGAGAGGTCCGGGTTCAAGTCCCGGACGGGGTAAACATTTTTTCGAAACACAAGTAATAAGAAATATTAATTTCATAATATATTCTATTAAATAATGGAGTTTTAACCATGAAACATCTAATATAGAAAACATAAAACGGAATATTATTTACAGAAATTCAGATCTAGTAGAAGTATTGTAAAGAATCTTATCTCAGATACGTACTCAAATACGTACTTATGTAAAATTCAAAGGCAAGTTACGTCAGATCCATCCAAATTTTGGTCCTATATTAATAATAAAAAAAAATAACCCTAGAAGGTTGGTGAAAGAAGTATATATCGAGAGGATGCTGAAGGAAGGAGGGGTTGAGGGTGTGACTGAATGGATTCTGTGTAGAAAACATAGGAGGGTTGGGACGATTGGATGGTCGACGAGTAAATGGCATGAGAAGATATGCGGAGGAGGGGACGTTGTGGGGCAAGTCACGGAAAGGATGCGAGATATTGAGAATCAAGAGAAGTTTGGTAAAATTAAGTAAAATAGATATAATTGCAGGTATAGGTAGATTATGAAAGAGGAGGGTATGGCTAGATATTTAGGGTCAAATGCGGGTCAAATGCAGTATAATAATATAAAACTAGTTACCCTCAAGACAATTGTTAATGCATTCAGCGGATTCTTTAGCAGTCTTATAACGATTCCTCTTATTCTCTTAATAACACGTACGTCAACGAATCTGACTTTCAATTTATTTCAGAAGAGGAAATATTGAACGCAATTAAACAAAAAAATCAAGGCCAAATTAACATCGGGTCTAGATTATATACCAGCATTCTTATTCAAGGATTGTGCTACTATACTTGTCAAGCCCTTGTGTGTTATCTTTAACTTGGCTTTATATACTTCTACTTCCCCATGTCTTCAGTACAGTTAAAAATGACATTAACCCAGATCAACATAGTTTTTTTGAAGGTCGTTCTACAATTACAAATTTTACTTGTTACACTCAATATGTCTCCAACATACCAGACGCACAAGGACAGATAGATACGGTGTATATAGATTTTACGAAGGTTTTCGACAAGATCGTCTTCTTGGTTCCATAACATTTTGCGTTCATCGTTAAAAAGTCGCTATACGTAATTTCTTCACGCGTCCATACGTTTTCAAGTCAATCTGATATAAGATTCCCGTCTGCGTCTATCAGTCTCAAGTTGGAGTTGTTGGTTTTCCTTTTGTTTGTTAAATCCTTCATCTTTTTGCGAACGTTGCGGTAATCATATCATTTGTCACATTGCTCAATCTCATGACATTTCTCCTCCAGCCAGTGCACCTTTGCTTCTTTAATCTTTGTTCTTATCCATCCATTCGTTCTTCTTTTCTCGATCCAGCAGCAAAAACGTCTTGTTTGTCAGCAGAAACGTCAGCAAAAACATCTCGCTTCGGATGTTTCTTCTTAATGGTTCATGTACTGAATCGTATAAGGAAATCCCCTCTTTCGTTTTTAATTCCCAATCTATGTCCACCAGAAACGTCACCTTATCTCTCCCGACTTTGGCGTTCACTTTATTAACTTCACCCCTTATACACTCACTTCATTTTTCTTAGTTATCCTAATCAAGGTCTCTAATTGCTGGTAAAATTTTTCAATGCTCTCATATTTTTTATCTGCTATAGGCTTGTATGATATTTAAGTCGAGTGGATATGATTTAAGTTAAAGAAGTAACATTCTGTCTGAAAAGGGTCTATACAATTTTGTGTATGCCTACTCCGTTTCTATGTGCTTAGGTGTCATTTCCGTAGTAGTAGATTGTATTCTCTAGTATTTTACATTGTCAAGAGTTTGGACAGTGGGTTTCGCTAACTCCTAGTATATTCATATTTAACATTTTCATTAGTTTCACGAAGTTGTGTGCTGTTCCGCTTTCACACATGGTTTGCACATTCCATGTAGCGATTTTTGTCCACCCGAGGATTCTTCGCACCCTACGTCCACCTAAGAGCTGCCGGGGACTTAGGGCCATTGCCACTTTATTATATGTCATGATCACTTTGCTCAGGAATGTAATGATGTGATTTCCCTTTGGATTCCTAATCGTAATGAGTCTTTCTCACTTCGCCTACAACAATTTCCCTTGCCTTACACCAGTACTGACGTTGTTGCTTCCCCACGCCAAGACTAATTATGATCCGCCCTGGGAATTTTATTTACTTAGTATCACCCACATCAAGGAGGCATTCCTCTATCCGCCACTTGGGAAGCGCCCGATGGGGGAGTAGCAACCCGACACGGGAAATCTAGAATTCAGAATCGTTCATAGCTGGTAACGAAACCTGGTTGCATGGATATGACATCAAAACGAAGGCTCAATCATCCCAATGAAAGCTTTCTGAAGATCCAAAACTGAAACTTACTCGGTAAGTTCTTGCCACCAAATCGGACGCTTAACAAAGACCTGGTGCGCTTAACAAAGATGAGCGCTCAAAGCTTTACGCTGTTTAAGTAAACGTCCGAACTTGCGGCGAGACAACTCCTGGCGATTGTACCACGATAATGCATTTGCGCACACATCGCTATATGCTCCATGACATTTATGCGCATTTTTTATGCTAAAGTATTTTATTCATATTTTAATATCATTATGACAATTTGAGTTATAAGACTATTCAAAGACTTTGTTCGAACAATAATCATAATAATATTATACCCCAATATTATTCCAGGAGAATATAAAAACGCTAACCTAACAGGACACTCACCTGTGTGGGGACATATGAAGGAAATTGGACTGCATACTGCAGGTTGTGCCTACAGAAAAAGATTATTATAGAACTTTTCTACTCATACATACAGGTCTCAAATGTTCAGATAGTTTATGATCACTGATTCAATGATGGAAACCTTTACTCGGATTTTAATTAAACTCCCAAAGCTTTAAATGTCGGATTTCTACCCATACTTGAAGCCTGATCAGATGGTTTTTGATCGATGTTCCACTATGACAAAACTGTACTCAGTTTTATCATGTTCCCATGGTCTAAATAAAATTGGTTGACTAAAACTCCAATCAATAAATTATACTAAAAATTGCTCATTTTTTACTCTAATATTGATCATTTTTCCAGTGTTGGAAATCAGATCAGATCTTGAAAATCTTATCAGATGTTGGAAGACAGATCTTGATCTACAAAATCGTTAACTGAATGATGATGTTGCAGATAATGTTGCAAATCTTTAATCGGATCTTGATTATCTCGCCTAGAATTGAAGTTACTACCTTCGGTCGAAATTTCGTCCAGTTTACGACAAGACAAATTATCAATCGGTTTTTCACCCACAGTTCAGTCTTGCAAACCTCTACTAAAATGTTCTTTAACAGTTCGAGATAATGAATCAGGCGTACTGTAATTGTTGCCAGTTGGGTTATCATCCACAATCCAATGTTGCATACTTTTATTAGAATATCGTTTAACATTCTAAAATACTGAATAAGGCTCTTTATGTGACATCCCAATGTGACATACTATTCTAGGAACATGCTGAACTTTCAAAGCCTTTACATCTAGCCCCTGAGTTGGATCTTCATCCTTGTTGCAACCTGCGAATCTTTCGCCTGCCTATAGCCCATAGCCTGCCGATAGCCTGCCCGCCTTCACATACCCCAAATTATTTTAAGCAAGTTCAACGAATTAATAATAATTTGTGTGATTAAGCTGCAAGTTGATCGACTTGTTATTGTTTTAAATCAAATTGTTTTCTTCAAAATTTTAAACGCTACTTTTAGTCGGATGTATATTTCGAATAGATTGTTGCATTCACCAGTTGAATTAAGTGTAATAGTTTTATCATTGAAAGCAATCTCTTCAGTCGGATTATTCCTCGTACTCCCAGTTGGTAAATGTGTAGTTGATTTGTGATCAACTCCCCAATGATCAACATTTTTAAACGGATGCCGATTAATTTGCTAGAAATGAATACCTTCTTTCAATTTTCTTCCCATATCTCCAGTTTCTAATGTGCATATAGGATTTTTATTAAACTCCCAAGGCTCTAAATCATTTCCATGACTTGATTTTCTTACCGATACTCGAAGATTGCTCAGGTGAGTTTTGATGGATGTTGCAATGAGACAAAACCTTACACAGTTTTTCATTAAGCTCCCATGACTAAATAAAATTGGTTTATTGGTATTTTACATTTACTCCAAAATTGTTCATTTCTATAGTATTGGAAATCTTCAGACAGCTCTTGATTTACGTCGCAATGTACAAAATTGTTTCATTAATTGTTGCAATTCTTTACACAGATCTTGATTATCTTGCCAAGACTTCAAATTAGTATATTCAATCGTACTTTTATCCAGTTTACTAGATGGCAAATTATCAGTCGGTTTTTAACCCACACTTCAGGCTTGCAAACCTCTAGTAAAATTATGGTTAGCTGTCCAAGATAATGAGTTAGGCTCTATAGTCGTTTTACTCCAATTCCTACTCCAATTGTCGCCAATCGGGTTATCATGCACAATCCAATGTTGCATCGTTTCAGTTGGATTTTGTTTAACATTCCAAAATACTGAATCAGGCTTTATACCAACTGATTTTCCAACTCCTGCCAGTTGAATCTAGAGTCAAGGTCCAAAGTTGCGGACCTTTACTGGAATATTGATAAAATTCTCTTGTTGCCCTGCATCCTTGCTCCAAGGATGTTAGTTTTCAATGCGTTTTCGACCAACACTCCAATGGGACATAGATTTCTTAGGAACTTGTTTAACTTTTAAAGCTTTTAGATCAAGCCCCTAACTTTTCATCCTTGTTACAAGCTGCCTGTTTGTTGTCTGCTTTATTTTGAATAATTTTCTAAAGATTCACATCAATTTTTTCACACGGATTTTATACATTCTTCTCACTTACAGCTGAACGTGGTGTCAAGTTGGTGCGTTTAATCGAGTTTGCACTCAGAATGCGCACGAGTGGTTCCAATGGAGATATGTGAGATACATAACGAACGGTTTATACAATTTAGGCCATAATATACCTAAGCTTTGCTTTACATACACAGTGCAAAGCAACGAGACAACTGATTCACTAGAAAAGCTCATCAAGTACATCGTCAACGCAGTTTGGAGGCAGTTTTGAGAATAGTTTCAAAATTCCATCAAAGGACCAATTGAATAAAAAACTGGGCCATTCATTAACACCCAAACTCTTGGACAGAGTCAGATGTAGTAAACAGTTCATGGAAACGCTCTGGAATATTAAAACCTCAAATTAGCTGAAAGTCAACCAGGAGAATACAAAACCGTTAACTTACATGCTAACAGGACATGATCTCTGTGAGGACATCTGAACAAAATTGGACTGCACACTGCAGGGGGTTAGAAGCTGTACGCGGAAAGAAACATTTAAATGTTTTGCAAATAGGAAAGTCTATATGTATTTTTCATATGTTGATACTCTCTATATAATACAAAATTTTTGGAGGGTGTGGCTTCACATACCCTAAATGATTTGAAGGTAGTTCAACGAGTGTGATCTATATAAGAAATAAAACAACACTTCTTCATAATTATTAATGATTTTTATAATTAAGTTACACGTTGATTGACTTGTTACACTTTTAAATGAAATGTTTTTCTTCAAAATTGTTAAAAGGTACTTTTAGTCGGATTTCTACCTTTAATAGATTGTTGCCTATTTTCAGTCGAATGATGGTGAATATTTAAATCATCGGAAGGAAAAATCTTCAATCGGATTATTCACCGTACTCCGTACTCCAAGATTATTCCCCGTACTCCCGTGGACCAAGATGTCCAAGATATACCAAGATCACCAAGATATACCAAGATTGATCAGAGGAGTTTTGATTGATGTTCCAATGTATAAAAATTTTTACTCGGGTTTTTCATTAAGTTCTCATGGTTCTAAATCAAATTGAGTGATCAGAGTTTTACCTCTTCTCTACAATTGTTCATTTCTCCAGTATTGGATATCTTTAGACAGATCAAAATTTACATTGCAATATACAAAATCGTTTTGATAATTGAATGATGATGTTCCCGACAATGTTGCAAATTTTTAACCGTATCTTGATTATCTGGCCAAGAATTTAAGTTAGTATCTTCAATCGTAATTGACTAGATGTTAAATTATCAATTGGTTCTTGACTGCCACTTCAGTCTCCCAAACATTTAGTTAAATGTTGTGTAACTGTCCGGGATAATGAATCAAGCTCTTTATTTTCTTTACTCCAACTCGTACTTCAACTGTCGCCAGTCGGGTTATTATCTACAATCCAATGTTGCACACTTTTAGGGTCTTTATTCTCTTTACTCCAACTCGTACTCCAACTATCGCCAGTTGGGTAATTATCCACAATTCAATGTTGCATACTTTTAGTTGGATGTTGTTTAACATTACAAAACACTGAATCAGGCTCTTTATACCAACTCTTGTTCTAAATGTTGTCAGTCGGATTTTGACCCAAGATTTAATGTTGTAAACCTTTATTGGAATATTGATTAAATTCGCTTAATTCTCTTCATGCTTGCTCCAGGGATGTATATTGTCAATACGTTTTTGATTGACCCTCCAATGTGACATACCATTCGTGGGAATATGCTTAACTTGCAAAACTTCTCGATCAAGCCCCTGACTTGGATCTTTATCCTTGTTGCAAGCTGTAAAATCTTTAATCTGCTTCTTTCCTGCTGTAGGTGTAGCAAACAGTTCATTGGAACGCTATAAGCTCTAAATTCTTTGCATTGTTTCTATTATGTCTCCATCCTTACCTAAAATTACCTTTAAGTTTTGTCCAACCTCGCTTTCATTATCAGTCCATTCTATCCCTTCACATTCTTTAATCCAATGACTCAATTTTTCCTCCTACTTGCCACATATTCTACACATTCTTTCATTTTCATTTATCCAGCATTTATTTTCTCACTCTTCATTACCACATCTAAACCTCGCAATCATTTGTTTTTCTCTCATACTTAAACTTGATAACAAATATCCACTCATCCCATCCTTTTTATTGATCCATCCATATCAATTTCTTTCATCTCTTCCCTTTTAATAGCCATGCACACAATATCGTCTGCTTAAGAAAGAGACCACACTTTGATCCTTCCAAACTTAACCCTACCTGCTTACCCTGTCGTGTAAACATCCTCTAAATGCGACAAATAAATATTGAAGAGGCAGGTATTAAGTGAACATCCCTGCCTTACATCTCTGTGCACTTTAAACCATTCTGATACATGCTCATTTACTCTCACCCTTACTTTCGTTTCTTCGTACATTCTTTTTAAAATTCTTCTTATCCCTTTCGATATCTCTACCTTCTCCATTCTCTGTCACAATCCTGTCAAGGGCGGCTTTAAGATCAACCAGCAGCAGATTCATCTATTTTCTTTTCGCTATCTTTTGATTCACTACGTAACTTATGGTAATAATATTATCTGCAGCACCTTTACCTCTGACAAAACCATTCTGAGTAAATGAAAGAATTTCTTTGTCACGCATTTCTTCTTCCAAACACTTATTTATAACTCTCGCATTTAACCTATATAGTCCATCCATAATCGTTACTCTTCTATTCATTTCCATTCCCCCTTTTATACTCAATTACGATTTCCTCTTTCTTCCATTTTTCCGGCATTCTGCCTTCTCCTTTCAATGTTGTATTCATCCCTCTTATTAACGCACTTATTCCCCTCTCATTCAAACATTCTCATATATCTATTGGCATTCTATCCGGTGCTCCAGATTCTACTCTCTCTCTCTCTCTCTCATTTTCTCTATCTCTCTCTTTACCTCTTCCACACTTATTTCTTCAACTAAATACTCATCCAGCCTTCCTAAACCTCTTTCCTCTTCACATAAATACTTCCACTCCCATTTCTCTCTTACGGACCCTTCTTTTCGACAATTTCTCCCACATTCTGTCATATTTAAATTTAAACAGCACTTTACTCTATTACCTCCTACAATTCCCCTTCGTCTCAAAAACCTCCATACCTCAATTTCACATAAGAGAAAAAGAGGAAGTACTAGTATATCAGAAATAAAACTCATTTCGTCATAATCAATAATAATTTTTATAATTAAGCTACAAATTGATTGACTTGGTACACTCTTAAATCAAATGATTTTCTTAAAAATTGTTAAACGGATTTCTTAGTCGGAAACTTTAGTCGGATTTCTGCCTTTAAAAGATTGTGGCATATCTTTAGTTGAATGATGATTAATATTTAATTCATTGGAAGCAGTCTCTTCAGTAGCATTATTCTCCGTATTCCAGAGTGGTAGATGTTTAGTTGATCTGCGATTATCTGTTCAATGAGCAACATTTTCAAGCGGATTCCGATTTATTTGCCAAAAATCAATACCTTGTTTCGAATTTCTACCCATATTTCCAAATTATAAATTTTCAGATTGTTTCTGATGAGTGTTCCAATGTCGGGCACCTTTAATCGCATTTTCATTAAACTCAGAAGACTCGAAATCAATTTTATGATTCGGAGTCCAAGATTGATCAAATGGGTTTTGATCGATGTTCCAATGTGGCAAAACTTCACTCGGTTTTACACTAAGTTCCCAAAATGCTTCATTTGGCAAGTCTTGGACATCTTTAGACAAATCTTCATTAACGTCGTCATGTACAAAATGGTTTTCTTTAATTTGATGGTAAGGCTGATCATGAATAATCGGATCTTGCCAAGAATCTAAATTAGTACCTTTCTTCGTACTGTGAGCCATACTCCCAGATGGCAAGTGATCAATCGGTTTTTGACCCACACTCCAATTTTGCCCAGTTTTAATAGGTTGTTGTTTAATATTCCGAAATTCTGAATCAGGATCCTTATACCAATTGTTGTCAATTGAATTTTGACCCAAAGTAGGAAGTTGCTCATCTTTAATGGAATATTGCTTAAATCCTCTTGATCTGAAACTATTCTCTTTATCCTGACTCCAAGGATGTAAATTTGCAATACGGTTTTTATCAACACTCCAATGCGGTATATCTTTCATAGGAGCTTGCTTAACTTGCAAAGCTTCTACACTTGGATATTCATCCTTGCTCCCAGCTGCCAAAATTTTAGCCCGTTTATCCTGATGAATAATGTTTTTAGCCTTTTGAATTATTTCCGAATGTTTAACGCCAATGTCTTCATAAGGATTTTCTACATCTTGGTCACTTACAGGCGAACGCGGTTGAACCTCTTTAATCGATTTTGTACTCTGAGAGCGCACATAAGGCCGCGTAGAACCAAATGCTTTATACAATCCAGGCCAGAAAATACCTGACATTTGCTCTACGTACACAGTGCAAAGTATGAGGATAACAGACCAAATTGTTAATGGCATTTTCTAAACTATGATATTCACTTCCTAATTTTCAAATTGGACTTATTTTTGGAAAAAATATCTATGAACTAAAACTACACAACTAATTTATATAAATGTATAGGCAATATTAATTTATAATTTTATGTGTTTTAAATTGAGTGTGTCATATTACTTATTCCATTAAAATAATATACAATTATTTATTAATTGTTCAATTGTTTTTAGTTTCTAATCAATAAATAAACATTTTGTTGATATTCATAATCGAAATGTTGATTTTATTTGTAACACTTGCAGCATTTCAACTTAAGCGCAATCACCTATTGTTCTGTATATACATATTGCATTTACAAGGCTAATTTGGAATTGGCGTCATGGACAATTTAGTGTCAAAGAAACATGGATGATGAGAAGAAGAAAATTGCAATGATGATGAGAAGAGAATTATAAGAAGAATGTATGTGCAATCAATGATGCCGATAATAGCAACAAATGGGCCAAGGATAGAACAAGAATGTATTGAAGGTGTGGGTGGTCAATGTCCGAATCGTACAAGAGGATGAGGGAAAGTATGAATTGTAAGGTAGAGATTCATGGTTAAGAGATTTGTTACCAGAATATTCAAGTTCGGGAGGAAGTATGAAAAAACAGAGGATGATAGGAAGAAGGTGTAAGTGTGGTAGCAAGAAAGGGGAAATAATTATTATTGGATGGGTGATAGGGAAAAAATTGTAGAATGTGTGGAAAGGTGGAAGAAACTTGGGAGCATTTGATACATGCATGTGAAGGAATGTTGTGGACGGAACAAGAACAGAACAAGATCAGTTCAAACTAATTTTAGGGCTGCGATAAGCGCTCGCCGACCAAAAGATAGACCTGCTCATTCTCGCTAACTAACGAAGAGCACAGTTCCGAAATTGGATCTACTCGATTTTGGATCGCGTGGAGCTTTCTATTAGTAGATTTTACTGATATTAAAAGTTCTATATGAACATACTTTATGAAGATGTAAAAAAATCTTGTGATCTTTGTCTATTTCGACGACGATTGCCGTTTTCTTGCTGCCAAGTCCCGCCAACTGCAGGAGCAGTTGGCCTAGTTCAGCCAAGTCCCGGAGCAGCATTATATCTATCCCCGTAGCTTGTTGTTGATGCTCAACGTATGCCATGGCGACTTCTAGGGCCATTACTGCATCTTCATTGGATAGTTTGGAAGATTGACCGCAGATCCTCCTTCGTCAGTATTGTTGCCATCATTTTTTACGAGATCAACTATTTCTTTGCCTGTTACACCATACTCATTGTCTTGCTTCAAGCAAGATTCAAACCCTTCTACTGTTGCTTCCTCACATCCAGGGATGCGTTGTACTAAAGGAACAATAGTTTCTTTAGTAATTTTTGGATCCTCCTCACATTCAGTTGCATTTTCTCCTAACAACTTATACTATGATTTAGCAAGTGTTAAAGCATTTAGCCACGTCAGTCCAGGCCCTTGCAACCCAATAGCAATGTCTATAGCAGCTTCCTTTGGTAATTCCTTTTAAGCGTTTACAAAACACTCGAGTCCATTGGTTGGCAAATGGCCGTTACATTCGGTGGTAGAAACATCGCCTTGATGCCGCCATCTTTAAGCGGATCTGCACTCAGGTGCGTTGGGGCGATGTCTAATAATAATATCGCTTTCTTGGAAGATTTTTTTCAAATATTTTCTGTGGAAACAATAAATTCCTTAAAAAACTATTCTTTGAAAATTTCGCTGCTCATGCACGTACTTTTCTGATTGCAGTACTTTAATGGAAGAGCAATTTTTTTGCAATTATTCTGAATGCTCGTGGATTTTTTGATTTCTTGATCATTGTAAGATCCATTTTATGGTTCGCTGATGCATTGCTGCAAGTGGCTGATTTTTCTGTTCTGGCTTCAAGGCTCTTACTAGGCAACAACATAAAGTTGCCCTGTCTCATCACAGTTCAAAATTTGATCGCCTGTAAGGCTTTCATTTTTCAATAGAGATGAAATTTTTTAAGAAATTCCTTCATATCTTCAACATTTGAGAATAGTTTCTCCCCACAAACATTTACCTGTCGGATTCTGTAACGTTTCTTCCACCTGTCGAGCCACCCAACACGTGAATTCTGCGTCACTTTCATTAAATTGATTTAAAAAATGCCATGCTTTTTCCTGCAGGATGAGCCATGAATAGCCACACCTTAGTCTCTGAACTGGGTAACCGTAAGTAAAAAGCCTTACTTACTTGTTCATATTCACAATTTTGTTCATGAAAAATTCATGAAAATTCATGAAAAATGTTCATGAAAAATGAAAAATTGTTCATATTCACAATTTTTCATTGTATTTCTCTCTTTCAATGCACTTTCAGTGACTCTTGAAGAACACTATTTGAACACGTTTCTTTTTCAAATCTCCTACTGTTACCCGTCCGACGCCATAGTCATCAACAACCTTGACTTTCCTTAGTCCAGTTTTTTTATTGTTTCAAGTTTTTTTTGCATCAATATAACAACCTTTTCTTTTCGTTGTCATAATAGCGTAATCATCAATACAGTATGTAAAGTACAGTAATAAAAACTATAACACAGCAATAACAACAATTCAACACACGACAGTAACAGCTACTGTAATCAATAAAAAACAATAACAACTCTACAAAACAGTTAGTAGACCGATTCGCACTACACTGAGCTACAACAGAGTGGAGTGAATCACATTTCTCAAATGAGATTCACCCATAACAAAGGCTACAGGAACGCGCCCCGCGCAAATTGTAGTCTGTACAGTCTATCGCAAAACCTTTGTGTCAATGACTATAAACACTAGACGCTTGCTAACAAGCGGCGCATTTTTTAATTGTCTCGTTGCCTGGTAGATTTTTTGCGGAAGACGCCTGAAAAGACGGAATATCATATCAGCGGTGATACACTCCTGATAAAATCAAAAAACGCTTTTTGCTAAAAGTCTTAGTAAATGTAGAACCAACAACCAATAGAAGGGGGCAGTTAGACCATTGGAATCATAAGGACAAGAATCGGTCAATAAACGTTCTCCGAAAATACAGAATTATAGACTAATAAGAATTGGTGTTTCGACCGTTAAAACAATAAGGATAAAAATCGTACGGCTTTATTAAGAATTTCTTTGACATTATATGAAACTTTGCTAGAGAAATTCCTAGAAACTATTAAAGTGAATCGCATACAAATTGGTGAAAAGGAGATTGTTGGAGCCATAATTTTTTTTGCAATTCTCTATCTAAAGCCGAATACAAAAAATCTTTCTCCAACGTGCAAAATAAAATTAATAGATCTGTATGAAAAAACCATAGCAAACTTAAACGGGAACAACTTCTATGTCTTGTTTGTTTGTGACTTCTAAGTCTTTCATCTCTCTTTTTTTTTATTTGCTCGAATAAAAGTTAATTTTTTATGAACTCTAGCATTACGTGCGAATTTTTTATGTCTTCAAGGAATTAAACGTTATGTAGCAAATTCATATTATATTTGAATATAATTGTTAAATTAATTTATTAAATTGATGAAAATATTAAAAATTCTAGGTAAAAAATACACTAAACAAGTACGAAACTCATAAATTCTCTCGAAGAAACAGAACGATGCCTGACATTAGTAACTTTTAACATTTACTGCATGCGGGTATTAATGGTTACTAAATTATTATGATGTTAATTAATTTATATTAAATTGATTAACCAATCATATCTATAAACTTTGCTTATTTGGATTTTACTTTGCAATACATTGTTTAAATCTCAATTTAAAACAAAATATTTGTATGAAAAACACGAATCTTTCAATTTAATAAATTTTTAGGCAATATCGATACAAGCACGAAACGCATCGAAAATGAAGACTATTATTTGAACTATGACTATGAATTAAATACAAACAATTCCAAATTTAATAATATCCATTCCGAATCTTTAATCCTGCCAAATCCTGATGACGCTGGAACATCATCCAACGCACCTCTAGGTCCCATCGCATTGCCCAGCGAAGAGGAAGTGATGGCCAATATTGTTATTCCGGACAACTCATTGGCGGACAGCGATTTAAAGGATCACGATTTTATTGACAACCTGATGTATGTTTATTATGGATCGCATAGCAAAGCTGAAAAAAATTATGGACCCGAAATTATTATCATTGGATCTGTATTGAGTTGCGCACCGCAATTATTGACCGTTATATTAGTTTTGTTGCGTAAAAGTGCTGCAGGAAAAAGGGAAGTTAACTGCATGTTTTTGCATCTAATGGGTTGTTTACTATTTTCGAATCTTATGTTCATGCTAGGCGTTTACGTAAGTATAAATTACGCTATTACTTTCAGACAAAAATTGTAATAAAGATAAAAGAAAAAAAAACACAATTGGCGATATAAGTAATCTATAATGTAACAACAAACAAAATTATTTAAACAAGAATGAAACTTGATTAGGGCTGGTATTAATTTACCAATAGTGCGCTTAATAATTAAAAATATTTAATAGAAAATTTATTTTCTATTAAATAGGTAATGTATGGGGCAGAAGTTTGGGCGGTAAGGGAGAGAGAAGAAATTGAAAGGAGGATCGGGATATACTTAAAGAGGATTCTGGGAGTGGATAGGTCGACACAGGCGGAAATCGTATTA
>WYDF02294958.1:0-15992 GCA_009867245.2 Adranes taylori | reverse complement strand
CAAGTAGGATTTGCAAAATTTAATTTAAAATTGAAGTGGTCAAAAAATTCCTTTCGAACTTTTTCCATTTGTGGACACCCTGTACATTCGATGTCAAATGTGAATAGCTGAATATTATTGTTTTCGAAGGCAGAGATTTTTATAAAGAATTACTTTTTTTCGTAAAACTTATAATAACAAAGTTTTCCATATGGCGCCAACTTAAGTAGACACACTGTACCAATGAGCTAATACCCTCGGTAAGCGGAGACTGTTGAGTGGTACGCTGTAACGATACACGTTACTCTAAAGATGAACTATGACTGAAATCAATTGAATGAATGATATTTGGAAACCCTAGATTCATGTATTAGATACCGGATAAATAATCGCTTGTGGCTAACTGACGATCGGAAAGTGGAAACATACCGCGGGCTACATTTTTTCAGTTCACCGGAAACATGGCAGAATAATTATGAGGAATTCTACAACTCATCAGATATGTGTGAAAACCCCGCCTAAATTATTAAATTCGAAATTACTGAAAATTCCCCGGAAGCTGATGTAAAATCTGAAGAATAGAGCACATCGTATACTTGGAAGGCCAAGAAAAATGCGCACAAGTTAGAAGGGCAGACCTAAGCTAATTTATAACGAGATTCCTGTACAAGAAACTGAAAAGTCTTCTATTGAGAATGACGCTTAAGACGAATAAGCTGGTTTACATGCATTTCTGAGGTGCCTATTAAATTTGCTCTTAAGGGATCTGAATCGTGGGAGTGGATGAAAGCAATCACACAGGAAGTAGGTTCCATTATTAAAAATTCAAATGGGAATTGGTGGATCGTCCTACTAATAAGGAAATAATAGGAATTCGCATTGTGCAAATCCTGAACAATTAGAGGTTGCCCAAGAAGTAATACCTATAAATGAAACATTTTCCATTGCTGTTCGAAACAAAGCGAATGTTAGTTGCCTTGAAACGTGGTGACAAAGTTTGTCGACTGAAGAAGGTGCTTTATGGCTTGCGGTAAGTTGGAAGACGTGGGGTACAAAATTAAGTACGGTAATACAGAAATTGGGAACCGTATCCTCAAAAAGCGCTCCATGTTTATATTACTACGGAAATAATAAAAATCTGACATTGATATCTATTTACGTAGACGACATATTCATGCCTTCGGTTAATCCAAAAATTAGAACCAGATTTCGTGAAGAATTGTCAAAAAAATTTTAAACCAAAAATGTGGGGGAAGTAGAGAATTGTCTCGGAAATAAATTTACGAGAAATTAAAGTGGAATCGTTTTTCATCAGACCGGGTATATATTGAAATTATTAAATCGTTTCGGTATGTCGGAGGCAAAATCTGTGAGTACACCTCTGGAGTTAGTTAGCCCAAAGTACTTAGCCCGGAAGGGGATCCAACCGAAGAAGAGCTGAAACCCGAAATTACGGTATAGAGAATTAGTGGAAGTTCTGAATTACTTGTCATGATGTATACGTCCTGATATTGGATACGCTGCAAATCATTTAGATTAGTTTAACAACTGTTAGCACCAGCCACACTGGATTGCTGCCAAGAGTGTACTAAGAGACCTGAAAGATACAATTGATGTAGGCATTTCGTTCAATCGGTTCGTTGACAGCATGTGTTGATCTCGATTAGAGCAACTGTGCGGTCCATTTACCGGGTTTGTGTTATCGTATAATGGAGTCCGATATTTTGGGAATCGAACAAGCAAAGATCAGTTACATTATCCTACACAGAAGTTCAATTTATTCCAATTTTGGAAGCTGGCGAAGAATGCTTGTTTCTCCGTAAGCTAATGAAAGAAATAGGTTTAACAACATATGAAAATCGTTTTGTATAACGACAATATGGATGCAAATTGTTTAACGAAGAATTAAGTACATCACAACCGAAGCAAACAAATTGATATTCGCTGTCATTTAATTAGTGATTCCGTACGAAGTGACTAAATCGCGATTAAGTGTTGTCTACAGCTGCAATCCCCGCTGATCTATTTACGAAACATTTACCTGGACCGAGCAAACAAAAATCTTACAGAATTACAGAATAAAAACGGGCTTCTGATATATGTCCACGGGTTAGTTTAACGTGGACCGCACGTTAGAACTGTTCCTCAGTCCTCAGTCGCTTTCTAAAGGCACAGGCAGCTGCGAGTCTTCTGAGTTTCCCAGATGTTCAAGATCTTGCGTGCAGCGGAAATTAACGTATTCACTAGTAAGTGAAACAGCATTGAAGTTTAAAAAAAAAACGTCTATTGTACAAATATATTATTATCCCGGTGACTGTCGTTCCGCCTGGGGTCTTGGCATACCTGGTTTGGCTCGGCTTGGCTGCATTGGGTAGTCGCTCCGCTGTTGGCTGCTGCTGCTGGACGTCTGCCTTTGAGTTAGTAAACGAACTAAATAAGTCTATTAAAATTGTCGCTATTTATATACGAGAGCCTTCGGTCAAGTTTTACCCTGCGGCACGGCTCTTATGAAGCCATCCAGATGACATTCTATTCCATGGCACGGGTACTCTTACACATTTCTATACAAATCTCAGTATTGCGCCTACCATCTGTGTCGATATAACACACAACTCCACTCTAGCGGCTTTCCCACGCTCACAATAGAAACCACCGACCGACAGCAGTGGTAGCGACCCAGATACACGTAAAAGCAGCTAATATATTTTATACGACAAACGCATAACGTGCGTACTATTATAACACTACATAACTATATCGCAAGCGGCCGGCCAAATCAATCCTTCCATACACATGCATCTAGCACGTATAATAATATATCATACACATTATAAACATAGCGACGGTACATTAAGTGACATATACCTCTTTTCCTCTGCAACATGTAATATATGGTGAGCAGCTAACGCGGCGCCTGTGTGACTTTTTTTATTGTTAACAAATAATACATGCATTAAATTTATTATTAATATAGGCTGCTCAGAATTAGTTTAATTAATTTGATATAAAAGAATGTAAGGTGCTTCTTTACACACTTTCTGATATATTATTTGACGTTCAAAAATTCGTGTTTTTCATCTTATTTTTAGCAGTTCACATAGATAATAGAGATCACCGACTCGATCTGCTATTATCTTTATTAAACCATCCGGTGCTTTCAGTTCAGCATGCTTTTTCAGGAAAGTACTTGCGTATCCTTTATTCGTTATTTTTGGAACTGTCAATAAAATAGTACGAAAATCCGGTACATTTAAAAAAATGTTCAGTGATAAATTTTGTATATTATCGTGTGCGCTAGCCTAAATGTGTGATGTTCCTTTGGCAAAAATCTTTGTGGAAGAACTATTCGCCAAATTCAGTTTTCCATGTTCTTGTATTCTATATCTTTATGTAAGTGCATGGCAGCGCCGCTGTCCAAGCGCTACACCAAGCGTTTTTTCTTCCATTTGCCATGATTTGTAGAGCTTCAACCGCGTATGATGCACTATTTTCCGCGTGTTTCGTGAATGTTCTACGCTTTGTACAATCCATGAGCATGTGGCCGACTTTGCGACACTTATGGCACTTACAGTAAATCTTTTTACATTTGCAAGTAAAGTAGTTTCTTTTCTCTGTTGGAAACATTAAATCTTTTGAGGTTCCCTGGCCATTTACGGTTAATATTTACATACATCGGGTCTGTTGTATCGCTATTCGAATCTTCTTTGCGCGCGTTGTTCTTTTCTATAATCTTTATTCTGAGCACTTTCGGTGATCAGTCACGTGTTGTCACGTGATTCGATTGATCACCTGAAATTCTCGACGTTCGATGAATGTAGCCGTTTGAACTTCTCATACAGCAGCATTTATAGTCAGTAGATCCTTATTGATCATTACTTCGATATTTTCCAGTTTCTCGACGGGCGTCAAAGAATTTATCCATATGTTTCCCTATCTCTTACCTTCTGGCATTTTTTGTAATGTAAGCTTCTTCAGAAGGATCGCTTTACGCGCGGGCCGTTTCATCTGATATGTTCCCTCTAGTTTTAACCATAATTAACGAGAGGTAGTACAATATTTAATTTCTTTCTCACAAAGCCCCAGCCGTCATTTTTGATTAGTAGCGCTTCCATTTAAAGCTTCCAGGTGTCAGTCGTATATGATTCTATTCATCAAAGGATGTACCGCTACTTGATATTGCGTACAACGGGAATAAAATATTACTTCCTTCCTAACAAATCTCAGTAGTTTTGCACCGATCAACAATTAGTCAACAATCACGATAATGTTAAAAGTGCTTGTCACACAGCGTTTAATTATAGACAGAAATGATACGACGCTAGGAAGTCCGTTGCTTTGATGTTAGAGAGAAAGCCACGTCACGCTACTATACTTATTGATATTCGAAAACTAAAACTGACGGTGGAACGCTGGGCGACCCTACTTCTGTCTCTTTTCATGGAAGCTGTAGAGGGCCAGGTGACTTGGAAATGGCTTAGATAGTTTCTATTGACGTTTATTTAATAAAGTAAATTAATTCCAAACGATACTCTTCATAGGCATACTCGGGAAATAAGAAAAATTAGAGGTGGGCACCAGAGGAGAACAATTAGAGGTGATGTCTAACAAAGATGTGAGAGTTGGGGCCACCCAAAACACACCGTACTTTATACATAGTAAGTGCATCTGTGCACATTTTTTCAATTTCTTATGTAGTTTTGAAATTACTTTTTCGTTGAAATTATTCTCGTACATAATTACAGCAACATCTCGGGTACTCCCAAGGTTTTAAAATAATCCATAATGAGAGAAACGTTTTAATTATAGGAATAATGAGTCAAGTTGCATAAAAGGAAATTACTTGAAAATTTATAATTAGCGTTTAATTTGACTAACTAAGGACATAATGATTGTATTTTTAAGTGTGTGATTATGAAAGACAGATTATCACAGCGTTTTATAATTATTTTATTGAAACTTGCGTGTTTGTGAGTTGTTTCCATTACGAACGTGCAAAATCTATGAAAATATCACGTAAACAATTTATCACGTAAAGTATATAAAAAAATTAATGGCTCATTATAGAATTTATATTGGAAAAATCTGTTTTTATTGTTTTAAAATCTATTTAGAAATAACTTTCTTTTCCAGAGATATTAAAGTAAAATTATTTTGTAGTAGTTTATTATATTTTAAATTAGGTAAGATATACTACAATTTATATTCATAAAAATAATATGTTGCAACTGTTTGATTGGAGACAATTTGGATACCGAAACAAATTTAAATTCAAGAAAATTTATATCCCTTTATAAATCCAAAGTTATTAATGTTCGCCAGAAAAGAAAAATTTTAATTTCAGACACTAGCATTTAAAATTTAATAATATTTAATAGATTTAATTTAACTCATATTTCAAATTAGAATACAACACATACAGTATTAAGTTGAAGTACAAGTTTATAATTAATAAGTCAAAGTAATAAATTAGACTTATAAATAGAAAAATTTGAATTTTTTATGGCTTTTTAGAATTTTTCCTAACTTTTGTGTATGTTGATTCAAAAGCACTTACTACTTTTTGGGCTAGTCTCCATAAATTGCCATATTTTTCTTGTGTCAGGTAAGTGCAAAAAAAAAACTCAATTTACTCAGTTGTTTCAAATAGGTGTTTTAATTCATCATTACACTGCAAATCAATAAGTTCCATTTGCCAGTATCCAGAAACGGAATCGACATCGACTTCGAATGAACTCGAAATGATTGTTGTAAATGCCTAAATTGGTGAATCGTGTTGAAAATGCCACACTTAGTCTCTATATTTCGTCAGCAAATTTAGTATACTTGCGAGACTCCCAATCTTGAAGTTCATTTAACATTGGAAAATGTTGAATATTATTATTTTTCAAGTGGGATTCCAATAATAATAATTTTCTCTGGATTGCTTTAATATGATTAAATGCATCAATTATTTAAATATCTTTTCCCTGTAATGAAATGTTTAATTAATTGCGTTTGTCAACAATTTCAACTAAAAAGCACAAGTCGATCAACCACTCGTCATTGTTTAACTCTACTAGGGGGTTTTGCTTCTCATTCATGAAGAAATCAATTTCTCGTCGTAATTCAAAGAATCGTTTTAAACACTTTTTCGCGACTTAACCACCTGACTTCGCTGAAATAGACAATGTCGCCTGATTCAGATTCCAATTCTGCCAGGAATTCCTTAAATTGTCGATACGGAAGTGCATGTGACCGAATGTGATTCAGGGTTTTAATGACCACTTGCATAACATGATTCAGAGATGATATTTGAGCCTATAACTTTTTCTGATGAATCAAACACTGGATGATGACTAATCCCTCACTGTTGATGTTGTACGATTCTAATTCATTCATCTGTAATTTTATTGCTCCTTTATGTTTTCCGACCATAGCCGGTGCACCGTAAGTTGAATTTCTAAACGTAAATTATTTTCGCTCTTATACGAACTCTTATACACGGCTCGAAATATATCTTCTCCTTTTGTGGTGCATTTCAAACTAATTAAATTAATACATTTCCTCAGTTATTTGAAATGACTCGTTGATAGCTCAAACGAATATAACAAGTTGAGAGATATCTGAGATGTCCGTGCTTTCGTCAAACACCAAAGAGAAATATGCGAAATTTCAAAGATCGTGCATCGATGCAACAATTTCATTTGATATATCAGTAATACGTCGTATTACTATTTGGCCAGACAGAGTTACGTTGGTAAATAATCTGCTTTTATCGGGCAAAATGTTTTTAATAACAGCTTCCATACAGTCTTTTACAAATTCGCGAACTGAAAATTGTTTCATTTTTTTCGCAGTCAAATATTAGACGGAATACGACGCTTTAACGATATCGGATGGTTGCTGTAATGCTGTACTACACATACTTTGTTGAGTTGTTAATTGTGATTTCAACTTTTTGAGTTTCGTCAGTTTCACTTCTCTTGCGTATTGCATATAATCGTCATGTTTTATTTAGAAATGTCTCTTGACATTGTATTCTTTGAACACAGCAACAGTTTCTCGACAAATCAAGCCCAATAACTTGGACTGATGTTTAATAACAAAGTAATTTTCTTTCCATTGATTGCAATATTGCCTGTGCTTGTCTGCTGTTTTTCTCTTTTTACTCATTCTGAAATATGCATAGAACCTAAGTTTTGTGTGTCACAACGACTATTAAATTACCTTTCGATCTTTTACTAAAAAACACATCTGAATAACATTGCACTATGGGCGATCGAGCACACTGAAAACCACTGGTTTGCAATACACGAAGCTTGTGTGTGCCTGTTCCGACCGAATGTGACTGAAAAAAATACATTAACAAAAATAATTTAAAATTATTATTATATTTCATAAAATTGGTGTGAAATATGAGGGCCACAAATAATTTTGGGTCGCGGGTTGGCCACCCTGCTGTAGAATGTACTCCACTTTTTTTCCAGTTCTTCTCTATTCCCTCGATGTTCTATACTATTTCTTTATTAATTCTTCATTTTGTCTTAAAATTGATTGCCATAATTCGTCAACCTATTCGCGTTTTCGTTTAACATATAGTTGTGTTTTACGCGCCAAAGAATCCTTCTACATGCTCACTCACAATTGTTTTAATTCGTTACCCAATTTTTGGCGGGTAACTACTTTTTTCATTGATTTCAATTTACGATATTTTGTTATTCAAAACAAAATCAAATCAACTAAACTCAAATCAAAAACGTACTTAGCCTTAGCTATTTGTGCAACTTTTGGTTATCTAAATTGTTTAACTTTTTCTTTAATTTTCTTCTATTTTATCTTTAGTTCCGTCACATAAACGGTTATTTAAGATATCCAAGTATTTATTTATCTATCTATTCGTTTTTCAATAAACTAGTTCCCGTAGTAAGACTAGATTTGAGCAACACCCCCGTATTAATTTGCCCCCAAGCAATCCCTTGATTCTCCTATTTAAATTACAAAAACCCGTTTTATTATTATACAACTGTTCAAAGCCTTACTTAAATCTCAAAAACCTCTAGATTGACTACCCCAATATGATTCAAAAAATTATCAATCACATCTATCAGTCGCAAATCCCTGATCTCGAGCCGACATATTTTTTTTTGTTTTACTTAGGAAGTGGACAACCCTTCAAAAGGCGAAGGATGCCATCCGACAGTGTATGGGATTTTTACCCACTAAAACTCTACTCCCTGCTGGAATTGTATATTGTTGGGGGATTGGAGAGTTTGTTTGAAGGAGACTTTAGGATTTAACATCCTCTTCAGCCTGAAACTGGTAATTAATGGAATGCTTTTAGAATTTTGGACTGATAGCTTGCAGATAAGATATGCGCTATAGCATTCGCTTTACAGCCAATGGGACCTGCAATACCTTGGCCATAGCATGGTCAACTGATGAGGAAGTTGGTTTAGTGGGGTGAGCTGATTTGCTGGTGGTCTTGTATACTTATGTCCTTGCCTGGCTGCGCAAGTCGGTGTTAGTTGACCTGAAATAGAAATTAAGGTTTTTGTAGAATAGTGATTGTTTTTGGCTTTTTTTTTATATTTTATTTTTATTATTTTTAAATTTTTTTTGTCTTTTTGTTTTTTCATAATATAGGCGTAGGGATCATCTTAGGGACAGTGGGATTACTTCAAGGATATCTTGGAGATCCTCAGGACGTTCCTGCATGGTTAGGATTATTCGAGCTGGCGAATGTGGGAATTATCTGCGAGGCAGTTTGCTGTACTTTAGGCCTGACTTTCCAATCAGAACAGAGATTTTGGTAGGCTATTGGATTGTTTTCTGCGTCACATCGAGTCTGATATTTAGACTATAGGGATTTTAGACTATCTGTGATAGGCTAAGCAGAACAGTGTTCATATAGTAGGGCACTCGGAAATTGAAAGTGTAACCTGTGAATTTTTCGAAGTATGCTTCGTTCACAGGTAGTAAGTTTGTGTGCTTGCGCATTAGAAAGAGTAGAATATAGAACAGCTCTATAGTCTATCAGTGGCCTAATATAGGTTTTGTAGGTGTGATGTAGAGTTTTTGTATGACAGCCTCTAAAACGTCCTCTGTGTGTGGCGATCAGTTACACGCGTTTGCGTACCCTGGAAAGGATGTACTTTAGGTCGGAATTCCAGTTAAATGTTCTATTAAACCAGACACCTAGATTACAAATTTCGTCTTTTAACGAAATGGGTTCATTCCAGAGTCGGAGTTTGATGTGGGCGCGGTTTAGATGTTTCTTTTTGACATGGCTGGGATGCTGAATGAAGATAGCTTGTGTTTTGCTCGGATTAGGGGTTAACGCGTCATTTTTGCGCCCATTTGTAAAAGTGGTCTAAAGATAATTGTAGATGACGGTTTGCAGTTTCCGCTTTTAGAGAACATGCCCAGTAAACTGTGTCATCAGCATACATAGTACTATGGGCCTATGGAGTGGTTGGAGATCATGGCAGTACGTGATGTACAAAAGTGGAGCAAGCACATAACCTCGCCAGCTCGAAGTTGTATGGATCTAGAGAGAGTGTCTCCAATTTTAATTTGGGTGGTACGGTCGGATAGATATGACTGGACCATCATCAGTGTAATAGGGTGCAGGATATGAAGCTCATGGAGTTTCCGAACTAATCCGGTATGTCAGACAGAGTCAACAGCATGGCTGATATCTAGAAACACTGCCAAAGCGCAATGGCCATTGTTGAGTGCTCGTGTAATATCTGTTTGAAATTTTAGAAGAGAGTCCATAGTAAAGCGTGATGCTCTGAAAGCAAACTGGTCCTCTGGCAGAACTTTATTCATCTCTAGACAATTTCGTAGGCGAGATGTGAATATTCTTTCAAAAGTTTTTCCTAAGAAGTTAAGGAGTGTGATTGGTCGATATGCTGAGACATGTCAAGAGTCTTTGCGAGGTTTAAGAATCATGACCGTTTGGCCAGTTTTCCAATCTATTGGAAAGTGCCCCAATAAAAGGCATTTATTGAATATCTCGGTTAGGAGAGATATAGTCTCAGCAGGAATGTGCCTCAGGATACGACGACTTAAAGCGTGTGAACATATGAGTGGTGTGGCGAATGAATAAATCGTTTACCAGAATGTTTGTTTCCTCAAGAAAATTTTTCGAGCCGTCAAAGCCCTTTTCTTTATTATACTCAAAAGCCTAGGGTAGTAGTTCCTCAACTCTACTCTACCACTATAATGCTTTGAATTCGTCCAAATCCATAACACTCTCTGCACACTTCTCAACAATTTATCTTATTCAACAAATTCGCAACTGTAAAATACTAATAGTTCTTTAACACACTATTCACATAACTTTCTTCCGCAACCAGTACAATGTTTATAGTAACTAAATTGCTTTCATATATAATACTACCAAATCAGTATTCTCACACACCAGGTAACATATCAATATTAAGGTATAATCACTAATGAGTAGTGACTATGTGGCTCTCCTATGTATATATAATAGTACCAAATCAGTATTCTCACAAATCGGGTAATATAACATTGACAAAATATAATCAAGAATAAGTAGACTGATTTTTGTCGACAAAAAATTCCTACTTGTACATTTACTTTGAGTTTGTTCTTTATTGGAATACGCGATGTTCAGTTCAAACCCCTAAATACAACCCAAAACAATGTTTCGCCACCCTGCGTGATTTACACAGAGTTCAAATTTAATTACTTCATAATCGAAATCTTAGTTGACTCTCTATTTTTCAGAATCGATATCTAAATCAAAATTCTAAATTTCAGAATCATAATCTAAATCATACTTCTAAATATCACAATCAATATCAATATCGCAAGTATGGTAAAATCGCATTAATATCCGCAATTAATTAAATCTCTATTTTTATCATCCCTTAGCCAAAATACCCTACCTCAGATGAATTTAGACACTAAGAGTAGTTACCCTGTCGAATACTCCATATTTTTCAAATTTCTAGAAGAGTATCTACATTCCGCTACATAATACCAAATTCTCCACATTGATCTTACACTCACTACACATGCTTCTAAAACTTTTAAAATGAAAATGGGCTGTGAAGCAGCACCAAATCCAGCATAACGAGGTCTCTAAACCCTTGTAATTTTTATGACATGAACAAGGAAAAAAAGATTAACTACTAAAGGTAGTTAACTCCGACATTAGATTATAACCAATTATTTAACAATAAATAGATTCAAAATCGAACCAGCGTGGTTTTTTTTATAACCAGTCCCTATACAAGTGTGGGAGATGTCCCCGCCGTACAGGTGTGTTCGGCAATTCAAACGGTGGCTCATTTTATGAGGCTCTAAATTTTGTTCAATTGTTGCATCTCACAACGAATTCTCCATAATTTACTTCATCGATATTAAGTTTCTACTTCAGCTCATACCAAGGAAGCTAAAAGGTTTATGATACATTTTACTAACATATCGAATAAAATTGAAGTCACGTTTTTCTTAATTTGATATTTTTCTCAAAATTATTATTTACTAATGATAAACATACCCTTATTAAGCCAACTGTCACTTAATTATTGAAATTAAAGTTGCTGATGTCATTGATTTTTAAATATTTATTGGTGGTTTTAATTACAAATATGGCAAAATGCACTTAGCTGGGCCGTATTTCTTGACAGTAAGATGCAGATATTAGTAAAGTTTTCTGTATATACTCTTCCGACCTACAATTTTCCACCAATCAACTGTGATACAACACATCCGACATCATGGGTCCCAAATTCAAATTCCTTAGCCTTTCTTTGGCGAACTTGAGGAGTTAAATCTCCTATCTTTCCCTTATGTAATTACATTTCGCCATAAATATGATTTTACTTTATATTCTTATATTTTTCTTACTTTAATCTCTGTAATTCATCGGGAAATCATATTTGTATCGCCTATGACGTCATATGTGGCATTTTCCTTTAATGATTTACGCATATAAATACTTGACATACTCTTTATCTTCAATCTTGACAACTTCATTCTTTCTCGAATTATTCACTTGGCTAGTTTTGGACTGCCAACTGACTTTTCCGCTTAACCTAGTTTTCAGAAAAAGAAAATATGGTAAGAAAATATTGAAACATAAACACTTCATCTGCTGAATTTAACCAAAGCGTATTTTATTGGTATTACTTCATAATTCTTCCACTTCAAATTTCTATATTTTAACGTTGTCGAACAAAGCTTTTGAAATCGGTATTTCTAAAAAGCTGGTAAATATGGTGATTTCCGATACTAATGGGCCATATTCATGAAGATGACATTCTCTAGCAAAAATTGTTTCCTTATATCTCTTCTATATTCCGTGATAGAAGTGTAGCTTCTTCTAATAAATTTTCTATGCTAGGCTAAGTTAATATTTCTCGTATTTATTTACCACCTTATTTTAAAGGTACTCGTTATAACTTGTACAATAAAACTCGAACTGATGGCACTATTTCTTATCTTCTTATTTTCTTGACCGATGCACTGTTTATCGAAGCACTAAATTTATAAGAGGCTCGAAGGACCAATGAACAGGTATGGGAAGCCTATGTTGCTTTAATTGAATAATGATAATTGTTTGTAGATTAAACTTTTTAAAATAAATGAATAAATTAGTGAATAAGCTTATAAAAATAATTTTTCTATGGTGGGATGTTGCTACCCTCTTCAATCTTAATTGAACATAAATAAATTCGGAATAAATCACGTTTTATCATAAACTCTATATGTCATCCACAGCTGTGAGATTTATATGGAAATTGATATGATTTTATTTAATAATAATAATAATAACCTTTATTTGGCATAGTAATTTATACATATACAAATAATTTACAAATCAACAATTACCTTGAACTAAACAACAATATTACAATGTAAAACAAAAACAATAACAAAATTCAAAGTATATACTAAATTCTCTTTTTTCCCCTTTTTCCGATTCTATTTCATTTTCTTTTTCCCTCACTATTCTCATTTCCTTTCATTGTTCTTAATAATTAAAAATTTAACTTATAAAATAAAATAAAACTTTCTTCTTAAACCTTCACATTAAGTTTACCCAATGAACATTGTACAGGAAAAAAAAAACAAAGAAAGAGAAAAAAAAAATCAAAAACTACTAAATCCACTAAAAAATAAAGAACTTTTATCCCCTCTAATTTTCTTTTTCTTCCGCCTATTTCTCCCATATCCTTTTTACTTTCCACCATTATTTTATTCTATTTTACTATTCCCTTTTTTTGTTTTCTTCCCTTTCCCTTCCCTTCATCCCTAAAACCTTTTCCCTCCCTCCCCTATCTTCTTCTCTCCCTATCACGCCACTATCCCTTTAAATCCCTCTACCTAATCCCCCATGGTTGAAATAACCTGATATGCATCATCTTTTACCTCATTTCTATCTCCCTTATCTCCACTATTTTTTCCATAATTTTCTTCCCTTTACCACTTTGTTCTAAGCACCCCCTCCAATACCTTGCTTCCTCCCTTTCCTCTTTCGACCATCCCATACATTCGCCTAATGCTCCCACGTTTCCTCCTTACCTCCACAAATCCTACATTTTCTTTCATTCTCTCTCATCCAATATCTATTCCCTCTCTCCATACTCCCACACCTGAACCTTGCTATCATTATTTTCACTTCCATACTCATATCAGATTCCAGATATATTGGCCTCGCTCCTTCTACTTCTATTTTCTTATACCATTTATATTATCTCGATCCTCTTATTTTCTCCCTTCTCTCCTGCATTTTTTGATTTTACTTATTTCTTCCTAATAAAATTGACACACCTGAATTACCTAAAATACTCGACCATAATTTAAATATAATTCTATTTCTTATTCATATCGCGTTACTATTAACAATTTTCAAACAATTTCAACAATTGGCGAAAAGCAATTTGCTTCTATTGGAATATTTTTTATGTTTAATATAAAAAACTGCAATATTTTACAAATTTTTTATTTCTTTTAAAGATGATGCCTTTCATCCTGATGCTGATTATGTCCTGTGTGATGCGTCAAAATGCCGTCACAAGCTTAATTATATGCAGAACCATCAATTATGACTATTATTTAAAGTACCCGATCAGAAAACCTTGTTCTTGCAATGTATCTAACTATTATGACACTAATATGAGCGACATTATACCGAGGAAGGAGTGCAGTCTAACAATTATTAACAATCAGAATAAAATAAATAATACATTTAGCGGCAAAGGATTTCGAAATGTTCACAATCTAGTATCTTTAAAATTAAAACAAAACAATATCAATCTGATAGAAAGAGGTCGATTATCGCAATTTATCAATTTAAAAATATTTGACTTAAATGAAAATAATTTAAGCATTTTGGACAATGATGTATTTAATTCAAACTTTAAACTGGAATTCATCGATTTATCTTTTAATAAAATAAGTGTAATAGCTGATGCTCCATTTAAAAATTTAGATCACTTATTAACATTGAACTTGAGTCATAATCAAATTAAAGGTGCAGCATTAGATAAATTTAGTGATATATCAAGAAAAAGTTTACTTTATTTTAATATAAGCTATAATAATATAAATTCAATTAATAATAGATGCTTAAGCACGTATCAAAATCTACAAAACTTTGATATTAGCTACAACGCCATCACTTCTATAGACTCTAAAGCATTTGCAAATCTCAGTTTATTGGTAGCGTTAAATCTTTCGAATAATTTCTTAGAATCAATCAATATTACCATATTTCATTCTTTGAAGTCACTGAAGATATTAAATTTATCGCATAACAAAATCAAATATGTCCTACCAGGTACGTTTTATCATCTCGAAAAACTCGAATATCTTTATATATCATATAATAAATTAAAAGAATTGGACGTTGCTATTTTTCATGACATACCAAATCTTATAACTTTGGACATAAAACATAATACTTTAAATTATTTGGACTCAAATAAAATACTTTCAATTATGAAAAAACTGAGAATCATCTGTTTGGAGGAAAACAATTGGAATTATCATGATTTATCAGAAATTATTACAGCTTTTAGTAAAATTAATGTCGACATAAAAACTGATATTCTCGATAGTAATGCCACGCATTTTATCAAAGGTATTTCTTGCGAATATAACTCAAATACACAAACCAAACCATTGAATTTTTCTAAATATTATTCTCATTCAACAAACATTACAAACACTGATTTATATAAAGCAGTATTCTATAAATTTTTTAACAGCGAATTTTATAATACAGAATTATGGAAATATTTTAATGATGATTTTCGTAAATCGAATTTCTTTCAATATTTTGATAGAAAGTTTTTGTACGATAGCTTATTCATTCTTATAACAAACTTAACATCAAACATATCAAGGAACGAAAATGCATCATCAATAAACATAGATATAAAAGCCCTTTCCGACAAGTTTACAATAATGCTTAACAGCATTGAAAAAGATGATTTCAAAAGCAACGAGAATAATAATTTAGAAGATGTAACTTTACATTACTTAAATACAATAGTGCTTTTATTAGGTTTATTAATAATCTTGTATTTGTTCAACATGATTTTAATGCATTGTCGATGTACGCGTAAGAAGCTGATTAATCCTGATGTACATAATAACAACTAAAAAAAAATAAACTTTTTACGTTAAAGACTTTGTATTATTGAACTTTAAGCTACAAAATTTTCAACTTTAAGTAACATATAAAGTCGTCGTTTGTTTTCCAGTAAATATTTATAATATTTACAACAACTAAATTATTTCAAAACCTTTATTGGCATGTACATTCATTTATACAGTAAAATCCTTAATTTCGAATGCCATGTCGTGGGTCTAGTACTATTGTTACGTTTCATTTAGTATTTAACCGATTAGCGGGGAGAGATATATGTTACAAGTAAGCGAGTTGTTATTTACAATGTGGTCTCTCATATAGATTCGCAATTTTCGATGATTGCTTGCTTAATTAAACAACTATTATAATTAATTTCTGGTTGTGACATTGCAACGAT
>WYDF02294947.1:0-15993 GCA_009867245.2 Adranes taylori | reverse complement strand
TATATATATCAGAGGATGTATGTATATAACTTTGGGCTTCTAAACTGCTGAACCGATTTCGATCACCTTTTCAGGAAACCTTTAACATATTATAGCGGGTAATTCTGTGAAGTTTGGTGTGGATCGGGAATACCGCAACACGGCAATACTGGGTCACGGGAATAAGGAAAAAAAATATGGGTTTCTAAACCGCTCAACCGATTTCGATAAAATTTTCAGGAAAATTTTAGCATAGCATAGGGAGTGCTCATGTTTGGTGTAGATCGAGAATACGGAAATTTGGGAACACATATTTTTAAAATTTTTAGAGGACGTTGCATTCGAATATGCCCATGCTTTTATATACTTAAAGCGGGAACACAGGAACAGGGGAACCCGGCAACATGGGAACACATATTCTTGAAATGTTGTTAGACCATATCCTTGGCAAATACCCGACCGCAGGCCGTGATAATTAGGGCCGTAACGCGGAAACACTGATATACTGGAACACATATACTTAAAATTTTGATAGGTATATCGCTGGTCGCGGCAATTAGGTCATGTCGCTGGCAAAGCTGCGGTCGTATTTCGGAATAACGGGAACACATATTCTTGAAATCAGGTAAGTTATGATATCAGATCAAGTTAGATCAAATCAGATCAAATCGAATCAAATCAGTTCAAATCAAATTAGATCAACTCGGTTCAAATCTCATCAAATTTGATCAAATCAAATCAAACCATATCAAATCAGATCAAATAAGTTCAAATTAGATCAAATCAGATCAAAACAAATCAGATCAAATCAGATCAGATCAAATAAGAACAAATTAGATGAAATCAGTTTAAATCAGATCAAATCAATTCAAATTTGATCAAATAAGTTCAAATTAGATCAAATCAGTTCATGCGCAAATTAAACAACTGATAAAACTGTAGTATACACGACGTCAGCCTTGCACGGCAGACTACTATTTTAGAAATTAGTCAAAAAAATCAAGAGCTATCTTAGGTCATGGTAAATCAGCAGAGCTATCCGCGCCGTACGTAAATAATGTGAAAGAGTGAGCCAAGAATGACCGCATGCGGCGGCAACGCGGACAACTTAGGGCCGTAGCCAAGTACGGAGAAACCGGGGGATTAATGGGTAGGTGATTTATAGGTCACGCAAGTTTACTTTAATTTACCCTTAACAACTATTGTGCAAATTGAATTTAGGAGATATAAGGTGACAGTCAAAATTAATAGGTTCAACTTTTGTTTTACACAAGATATAACAAAACGTAATACTTCCAGTATATGAAAGATGTGGTGGCGATCACGTCCACGAATTTTTATTCTTATAATTTTTAGAAATTCATCCTTATTTGATATGTTGTGGCGAAGAATTAGATTTTAAAGATTTGAAAATCTGCGTACGAAGAATCATCCCATAACAGATATCTAAATGTGGTAACCCTATTCTGAACAAGCCTTTTGTCAGAAGCTTTTAGGTTGTTAATATATACTGACAAGCCTTTTATAAGTTCATAAATAATGCAACTGTTCATTACTTCTCTGTTAACGTACACCATTGGTAACTTATCTATTCTTATTATGCACAAATTTACTGACATTAAATTATATTTGTTTTAAAATATATAACTCAATGCTCGACATGACCTATTTTATAAAAGAAATATGTGTAGTAATTAGTTATATTACAACACAAATCATACGCAGTGAATTGAATGAACAAAATTATCAGATACATTTAATCAACAAATTCAAAACAATATTCCATTTGACCTATTTCATTGTTTTTATTACTGAAAAATTACTCAGCAATGAAAATAAACTTCCGCATTTTCTAGGAATCGTGTAATGCATATTTTATATGCATCTTACAACTGAATTCCTGAAAGACAATTTCTCTTTCACAAGAGAAGGTGAAATTGAGAAGTGAGCAAGAAGTGATACTCTTTCTTTTTTAATCTACTTGCTACTGGAACAAGCAGCAGGACCTCCGATGCCTACCAGATTGGGGCAGTATTATAAAACGTCACGACCGCATCGATGCAAACCTATGCTAGGATTTGAAATAATAGAAACAGCTCCATAGCAACTTACGAGCTCCAAATCTCCAAAATTAACGTCTAGAATCCAGTCAGATAAATCTAACGGACTTGTGAAATTAGGTAATCGCCTAGAACTTATTACAGGTAAATATAATCACATTCTACTATAAAAAGTATAATTTGCAGAATAACAACTTCAAGTAAAAACGACATTGAACCTGACAATTAATCATTTCAAACTCCCCTTAGAGAGTTCAAATAATGGCCAGGTACGATTTAATTGTACCAAGCAGTGACAAGAACACGAGCAAAAACTAATAGCTCAGCTAAATACAAGCCAGAAAAACAGTCCCAGAATAACTCTCCAATAGTCGCAGCGAAAACACTGGAACAACTACAAATCAACTACCTAATCAATCTGTAAGAAATGTTTTAATGGATTCATGTTATTCTCCATTTGGAATGTCAACTGAACCATTGAAGTTTTGTTACAGGTTTAACGATTAATTAACACATAATTTCATCTCATATAAAATCTCATCTTTTTAGATCATATGGCGCAAAATTATGTAAATATATCAAACGAGCCGCACAAAGTTAAAGCAATAAAACTCAACTGATGCCGCTTAACACGGAAGAAATATACTCAAACGTGTCGACCATAAGCGGGAGAAAACTCAACGCATGCCGTCTATGTGTTGTTAGGCCGCGAATGCATACGGCATGTCGACTAAAGTTGAAAGCTTTGTTCTTAAATGTCTGTCACACCACACCTAAGTTTTGTGCATCTACTTTTGCGGAAGGTATTATTATGAATTGAACCGAAAAAGATTACGACTTCACACACGCATTTTCAATACACCGTATGAATCTTACTATCTGTGTTTGATAAGAACTAAAACCAACACTTACGATTAACAAGTGTGTCGTCAAGAAGATAATGCAATTTTGATACTTAAAAGATGCTTCCCCATTGATTGAAATTCTAAACTACCTAAGAATTTTAGCAGAAGTTTCTTTCAAATCACGCCCAGCGAGCCGACGTGCTACGACGAGTGACACTGTCCATCGACGATACGCCAGAAGTCTTCTTGTCAGATAATTGCGTATAAAAGTACCCACTCAATTCAACACAGACCATCAGACGCATTTTGAGTCTTGTAACAAGTTGTCTTCAGAGTGAGCAAATTCGCATGTTTCAACTAGCATAATTCACCATTAAGTGATCAAACCTATTATCTTGAACAGGGAGCATAATCGCAGTCTTCAATCTGATTTGCACCCAAGTAAGAGCCAGTAGCAATTCGTTTATTTTATTAAATCTAAATTAATAATAACTCCACTCATCTTCTTCATTTCACTTATTCATATAAATAGGAAAAACAATATTCGACGAAGTGGAAAACTATCTCAAGGCAAAAGAAATCCCCTTAAATAACATCTTATCTGTGGCTTCCGATGGATGGAGCCTCAGCAATCGTGGATTCGTTTCATATTTGAAACAGCGGTACCAAATAGTGTGATTCACAGGCGTTCACTGTGTAATTCAGACAGCATTTAGTTGCAAAGGATCTCAGTAGTCGTCTTCATAATTCACTTCAGTATATAATTACAGCAGTCAACAAAATTAGATAATGAAAGCTGTGTGATGAAAACATCGAAATTTTTAACCGCTTATTACATCCTGAAGTTCGTTGCTGCCGAAAGGAAAATTTATTCATCAAATTATTCGCTCTAAAAGTTGGCTCTAGCTCAAAAAAAGTTTGGGAATCTACGCTATACATGATACACTCCACTCGAATGGACTCAGGCGAATTTGCGAAGTTACAATGAAGCAGACACAACTCGAAATTATTCGGAGCAATTTATTCAGATGAGAATTTATTCGTGTAATCAGAGCAACATAAACAATACCGACAAGACAGAAATAATATTTATACACATTTATACAAATGTAGACTGTCGTAGAAAACAATCTTCAAACGTTTTGCCGACGCATGCGGGATGGCGGCAAGACACAAAGCTTTGATCTCATACCGCTTGCTAGACAAGATACACCGGCATGCTTTGATGCATACATGCATAGCTGCATTTTCACATGTATAGAATATTTTAGCATTGGGAGATTTTTTTACGAAATAGGAAATGGGAGGATGTAAGAATGAATTTACCTCAAGGATATTTTTAGAGTATACAGGCTGCGAATAGAATTTAAAGCAAAGGAAGAGCCAGTAATGGGAAAGTAGGGATGAAAAAAAAATGAATTTATTAAGGTGAAATGAATGGCAGTGATATGGAAGAGGAAAAGAAAGTGTATATGCGGGAAGAGGATACGAGATGGCTGAGGATAAGTGTACGTAAACAAGCTTGAGTGAAAAGATAAGAGAAGAGCATAAAATGTGTGATTTTATTACGATTATTGGGAGATTGGAATGTAAGGATAGGAGAAAGTAGAGGTTAAATGAAGAATGGATAATCAGAAAATCAAAAGATAAGGTAGTAAACTCAGAAGGTTTGACATTTCTAAAATTAATGGAAAAAGGGGCATCGACTGTGTGGAAGGGATGTATGGACGGGGATTAGAATGGTAAATTGACGAATAAATTGGACGGCAGTGGAAGGGTTTATGAGTATAAAGAAAATCACAAAATAGAAAGAATACTAGGGAAAATTTTACAGAAGTGAATATATGTATCCAAAAGATTACGGGTCGCGGGAGAAGAAAGATACGCTGAAAGGTCATGTCTCTGCAGAAGTCAATGACCACTTGCTGGGACCATATCTAGCAAAATTTCAGCACATCCCACATATATAATTTTATACAGCAATTCAATATTTTCGAAAATAAGCAATGTTTAACAGTGCCAACACTTAAAGCAATACAGCGGAAAGGGCTGTAAAGTTATACGCTGAAACTATAAAGCTTTGTAGTAACTGGGCGAATGAAAATTTACACCCTCCCTGGTATAACTTTATTTTCACCGAATGAAAATAATTATTCGGCAACATACTGTCGACAACAACAAATAGTTCTAACGTTACAAAAGAGATTGTTTTGTCTCATTTTTACATAATCAGACTTCTTTGTCTACCACCAATGCTTCGATCCCGTAGTAGTCTTACTAAACGGCCACTTTCTGTACATTAAACGAATATGATTAAATTGTGCAAGACTCATTGTTTCATTAACATAGAAATTTTCACTTCTTGAACATTGTTACGTACGACTTCATAATCAATATTGACATTCGTTTTCATGCTATGCATAATTATATTCTGATAAGTTCATTAACGATCATATCATTTTAAATGCTTTGCTGCGCGTCTAATGAAAGTGAAAACAATTAAGTGCGGCGGCACATAATTCACAAGGTATTTTCTTTTTTCCAACATAATTCCATAATTTATTACATTTTTATTTAAAGCAATAAACAGTCACACTTTGTTAACTTTTTTTCTTTCTATTTTATACTATAATTTTAACATTACAAATACATTTAGCGGTGAATTATACTCACATTACCGTTTATAATCAACGTTTGTAATTCCAATGCCTTTACTTAGTTATTAATATATTTAAATATATCTGGACGATATGTTTTTCAAACGAAGGCTGTATTGTATATATACTATTTTTACTAAAATATATTTAATTTATAATAAAGTTAAAAATATCCATATAGAAACATAACAAGGTATTTTTTAACTTCCCGCTTTTGTGGCACTTCCCTTATGAGACTTAAGCAGTCGTTTTAGATATCTTTGCATTTACGTAGTGTTCTTTTCAGAACTAACCAAAAATACTCAATGGATCGTTTAGGACTGTGTCGGGCAACCGCTGCGTCGTGAAATTTTCTAGAAGAGTCGCGAAAACTTTTGTAAAATATTAATCTTTTGGTTGATAAAAAAGATAATGTTTAAAAAAATATTTTATGTTGGAAAAAGATAAAAAGTTAAAAATTTTCGTTGTAAACAATTCATTATATCAACATACCAGCGATGTCGAAAACAAGTCTCATTGTTAGAGATCTGGCTCATTGTACTGATAGAAGAAGGCGAAACAAATATAGAACGAGAAAATACGAACGCTACATATCGGCTCTTGTCGCCGAAAGAGTATCGCTGTAGATAGGTAGAGCTCACACCACTTCAATCGTCTGAGTATTACTATGGAAAAATTAACCTTACTTTCGCTCCGACACCGCTGATCAACACAGTAAACTTTGTAAACTCAGTGCCTTTTTCCAGTTCTTTGTTGTGAAAACATGTTGTTGTGACGCAAGCATTCGATACTTCCTTGTAATTTAATTCTCAACGATTCACAGACCTGCATTTTTTCGGTTGTATCATGTTTTTCAAGTTTTGATGGATTCCTATGTATGTTTGTACGCTGAATCCAAAAATGACCTTAATTTCTTTCCATTAAGTCAGAATTTTTTGCAAATTGAAATTTGTCAAAATGTGTCAAAATATATCGAAAAAAAATCAGAAATATAAAACGTACTGACAGATGTAAATACATAGCAAATGCTGCCACTTGTAGGTTCATAATGAAAACGAATCCTTGACATCATAAACTGGTAGATGGCAGCACTTTCGACATTAAACGTGTTGTACATCTCAGTTGACTGTCAATGTTGAAGCAACCGTTGGTACGTATCCCCCGCGATCAAAAGTGTCTGTCTCGGCAGATATACGCTAAAAAGCAGACATACAGAGTTCTACATGGCGTCAAGAACCTGTAAAAAGTCTGCAGATTCCTTTTGTTACATTTGTGGTGAATTAATGGTGCCAAGACAAAAAAGTCATATAACATCGTTCGTGCGGCAAATGTATCTCCCATAGTTCGGTGTAAAAGTAGGAAATCAAGACAAAACTTGGCACCCCACTATGTTTGCTATACGTGTGTTGAAGGACTGAGACGGTGGTCAAAGGGTGAACTACATTGTTTCAGATTTGGCGTTTCGATGGTCTGGCGAGAGCCACAAAATCATAGTGATGATCGTTACTTTTGTTCAACCGTTGTTCATGGTTTCAATGTAAAGAATAAAAACAACATCGTCTATCCAAATCTGCCATTGGCTTTACGTCCTGTCCCTCATAGTCCAGATGTACCAGTGCCTATGGAACCAGAACATTTACCTGAAGTAGATGGTTCAGGAATTGAATCAAGTGAAGAAACTGAATATAAGAAATGGAGTACGTACCTGGCAATTCACAACCATTACTCCACAACCATTTACACAAACTGAACTGAACGATTTGATTCGCGACTTACATGAGACAAAAGAGGCTTCAGATTTGCAGTTCACTGCTTAAAGATCAGAATTTGCTCGCAGCTGACGCTTCGTTTTCCTGGTTCAGGTACAGAGAAAATGATTGTATTCCATACTTTACGGAAGAAGGAGGTTTAGTATTCTGCAATGATGTGTGTAGACTATTTAAGACATTCAACATTCCGGACGAAAGCATTCATTGCAGACTATTCAACGATTCGTTGAAACGAAGCCTTAAAGTTGTCCTGCTTCACAATGAAAACAGATATGCGTCAATACCCATAGGGCATTCTGTACACTTACAAGAACGGTATGACAATTTACCATTTGTTCTCCAGAAAATTAAGTACGACGATCATAACTGTATCATGTGTGGTGATCTCAAAGTAATATCGATGATCCTTGAACAGCAAGGTGAGTACACAAAGTTTCCTTGTTTTTTATGTGAGTGGGATAGCAGAGACAGGGAAAATATTGGAAACAGAAAGATTTGCCACAACGAGCGTCATTGGAACCTGGAGTAAAAAATGTGCTCCAAAAACCTCTCATGGAGTCCAGGAAAGTTCTCCGTTCACCTCTAGATATTAAATTAGGCTTGATGAAGCAATTTGCGAAAGCCTTACCAAAAGATAGTAAATGTTTCCAGTACATTTGTAACAAATTTCCAGCCTTGCCAACCGCAAAACTCAAAGAGGGTGTCTTTACGGGTCCGGACATTAGAAAACTTTGCAAAGATGGAAATTTTGAAAAAGAAATGGAAGTTGCTGAAAAAGAAGGCTGGGTCGCCTTTAAAGAAACTTGGTTACTACAAGTTTCTGGGCAACAGGAAGGATCTGAATTTCAAGTCTAGCGTTGAGACTGTACGATAGACTTAGTTGCACAAGAATAGATGATAGCACAAGTATCAAAATTTAGGCTGTTGCATGAGTTCGAAAGTTTATTTCATACATTCACATTCGGACTACTTTCGTGAGAATCTGGGTGCTGTTAGTGAAGAGATGGGTGAGAGATTCCTCATCTTCTCTCACCCATGGGTATCAGTAGATGGTCTTCGCCGGAAAGACCATCTACTGATACCCAATCGCGTGGTCCGTCGTCTGGTTGATGTATGAGGCTCCTCTTGGACATCAGCAGCCACAACAGGGATATTCTGGACCGAAAGGCTGCTCCGGGGTCGGCCAGGCCTGTATCTGTCCCGTGTTGACCCAGTCTAAACACCGCAGTGTTTGTCCTATTGGTGCCACACGCCCAGCGAATCGACGACGAAATTGACGTTGAGCCAAAATCACCGACCGTTTATTTGTCAAAAACATTTACGCAATTATTCCGCGTACTTGAGGAGTGCAGCGATCCATGGTTTGTCTACATGTATTCTGCTTCTGTTTACTTCACAAATGACAAGCTCCCGATGACATAAGGTACCATTTGCAAAAAATGTGACCTTCTTCCTATAGGGTGATAGCTTTTGCACCATCTAAGTATTCTGTTTTTCCGAGAGATATAATAAGAAAGTTCGTGGATGAGCTTTCTCAACTCCGCCCACTGTGTTGTTATAGTCTCATATTAATTGAGGTTTCATTATTTCGTCAGCTCATTTTATTTTTATTTTACGTGATGATGGGTTATGTACAGTGCTTAATGTGCAAATTGTTTCTTTTTTTTTCTTGCAATTTTAGAGTCATGGATTAGCCTTTTTGGAAAGTGCTAATTCCATCCTTCTTAAGTTTTATGGCGGCAAGCCCAGTCGGTAGATCCTTTCTAGTTGCTCGAAGAGTTGCATAGATCATCTGTGTTCTGTGTTTTATCAAATAAAGTTAAGGTGATGTATAAAAATTGTCAGTTGTTACACAATAGCATTTGTCTAATAGAGAATCCATGAGGTATAAGACAGTTTTGGTAAACATAGGGACTTATCCATGTATGGCGTACTTTTGACAACATAAAATAAAAAATTTCCTATGTAACCTGATTGTGATTCACACAAAAACAACGCGACAGCTTTTCATGCTAAAATGTTCTTTTAAAAGTTCAAACTTTATATAAGTAACGGCATTAGTCTCTGACATTGTTTATTTTTCTCATAAAATTTACCCAAAGTTACTCATTTTGCACTGAGTGCATTAAACATGGTTCATTAAAGATGGTCATCGAAGAAATTCATTAAACATGGTCACCGAAAAATGCTCATTATATATATCGAATTTTCAATTAATTTACATAATTTTACAACACGAACAACGTAAAAGGTTAAAAAATTGATCAGTCTTCATGACTTGATATAAATCTCAGCCGACATAAAGACTGTCATTTTGAGTAAATGTTTGCGTGTGCATTCCATTCAAAATGAGCCCAAAGGGCCCGAATTAAGGTTTGCTGATGGTAAGACTACTATCGAAAATAACGTGAAATTAAAAATCACTCTATAAAAAAGCATAATACGATGCTTTCCATATTTCAGTTATATAAATACGGTAGGAACTCGATTATCCAAACACTCAATTTTTTATTATGTATGTAAGTAAAATAAATTTTAGTACCGTCGTTTCAACAATTTCGATTATGTATCGGAAATTTACTATGTATACGTGTAGCAAAATATTTTAGAATGTATCTTATCAAAAAAACAATTACATAGTACATATGTTCATAGATTTACTTTTGTTCATATTTAGTGACACATAATGCATTTACTGTAACGTACTTAACACATCTTGTTTATTTCTTCAAGTGTAGGATTATCAAAATTTTTGTTTATCCGAACTATCCCCGGTCCCAATCAATTCGGATAATCGATTTCCTACTGTATAGGAGTGAACCAGTGATTTAACCCTTTACAGTTTTGATCCCATACCCTTTAGAACTGTCTGTATAGCATAAGTTTGGTCGAATATTGTATCATTGTATGTTTACAAAATGTGCCCATCTTTTATACTTTCCACGTCAAATGCAATATTTATAATGCACAAACCCCGCGGGTCAACATTTTTACTAACCATGCTTTTTGGAACAAACATGTACAAAACTATATTTACGTATAAATGAAAGCGTCACATGATGTTTTGAATAAAATACCTAACTCTACTCATTCAAGAAATGTATAAATATGCCCGTATAAATCATACTAAACTTAACGATTTTTTGCCGAAAATTTTAAAAACTTTTTCCATTATCACAAAGCCTCTGCAACTAGACCATACCGCTGGCCGAGGCAATTAGGCTTGTCTCACTTCTGGCTGCGGCAATGCCGCCGCTATTAGACTACATCGCTGGCCACGGCAATTATACCATTGTTACAGGCCGCGGCGAAACTGCCGACGCGGCAATGCGGACAGCGGGGCAAAGAACAGGACCAGGTGGGGACAAAACAACGTTTGCCGGATCCGCTAGTATGTTATAGAAAATTCTTCTAGTCCATCAGACGAAAAAACATCACCTATTACAAATTGTAGGCAAAAACAAGGGTCCACTTCCAAATGCATATTCCCTCCACAGGAAAAAAGAAAAACGTCACAAAACAGTGTGTTCTGTCCAAAACAGTGTGTAGGGGTAAAGCAATGAAACTATCTGGTAGCGCAAAAAATTGTAGAGTTGGTCTTCATTTCATATTTTGAGGTGACCATACACAACAATAATACTAGAATCTCCGATAAAAAACAACATCATACTAGGGTAGCAGTATTGGTGGCGGTGAGTTCATACATTGAATATTAGGTTTCCGAATTTTCATGCTCTTGGCCATACTATTAGGGGATTTAAATATGATTTCTCGATCAACTGACTGGATATTTATTTAAGTATGATACCATTGGAGTTATAACGTACACATTAAATGATTCATGGGCAGATTCATCGTTTTGGTGTATATAATTAAATGTGAGTTCACCTTTTTTGCAATAATCTTTATGAATATTGTATATGATAATCAATTAAACACTATCATTAAATGCGCCATTTTGTTTAATAACTTATTGCACTTATAACATAGTAAACATTTATTTATTAATTTTATTTTTAAACTCTGCATAGACCTAGACATATTGGGAATACAATTAATATATCTCACTTCAAGGTCATAGATTTATTATGTTAGTGTAATAAACTTAATTATTGTGTACTATTTCATTAATAATGTATGCATTCGCAGTAAAACATTTCCATATATAAATGATGCAATGTATTTTATGTGAACCTTCCCATTATTAATCTTAATCGATACTGGGTGATTCAAAACCTAAATGAAGTGCAAATTCGATTTCATGTTCAAAATTCATTCATTTGTCTATTTTATCTAAGAAACGTAATCTAGAACTTATACAATAGACAAAAGTGAAATTAATGTTACTATACCGCTAAATATTCTGTGATTTTAAAATTTTGAATTTGTAAGGATTTAGCGGAAGTTTGGCAATGCTATTGGGTCTGTGCATAATTTTATTAATTTAATTTATTTTTCATAAAAATATCCTTTTATTTTCGGTTAGCGAAAATGCGTAGCGAAAATGCGTATCGAAATCATATCCATAGTCGCCATATTATGCTCTACCACTTCGAGAAAGGTTGGAATGCAGTACAATCAATTCGCAATCTAAACGAACTTTTTAGCGAAGGAACAATCAGCAAAAGCCAAGTTGAAAGATGGTTCAAGAGATTCAAATCGGGCGATACAAACCTCACAGATGCACGAGGAAAGAGGCGACCATCAAATTTCGACAATCAGACACTTTTGGCAGTCATGGAAAAGAATCTTGGCTGAAGACTTCAATGTGGACCATTCGACCATCATTCGTCATCTAAAAAAGCTCGGAAAAGTATGGAAATTGATTGGATGGGTCCCCACAAAAACGAACGTGTCCTAATTTTCACCCGATTTACTTCAGCGAAACGAGCAAACTTCTTTCCTGAAGAATCTCGTCACTAGGAATGAATCATGGCTTCTCTTCAAAAACATCAAAAGAAAGGCGGTTCACCCATAGGAATACCGAAAGAAGTTTACTGTAAGGAAGCAATGAGGTGTATTTGGTGGAACAGAAGTGGAATCATCCACTGGGAAATCATCTCAAACGGTATTTATTATTGGCGGAATGACGATGAGCGTCAACAATGGCGGATTCCAGACAAAAACGGCAAGCACCAATTAAATATCTACAACGACGTTTATCTGGCTCAAATTGACATAAAGGTGCAATCGAGACATAAAGACCGTGCAAAAATAACTTCTACCGGGATAATGCGCATCCATATGTTGAGCATGGTGTTGTCTAATCTATCACCAATAAGGGGTGGAAATTGCTTCCTCATACACCATATTCTCCTGCAAAAGCGCTTATGGACTACCACGTCAAACGATCGCTGAAAAAATGCCTCGCGAAATGATCTGGTGGGTGCCATCAGCCTGGCTAAGAACAGCAACTTCTTTGCTCGTGGAATCGACCGGCTGCCAAGTAAATGGGAAACAATAATTGAAGTAGATAGTGAATATGCTGCCGAATAATCATTTAGAGATATTTGTTATATTTGTTTTGTTGAATAAAATGTTTTAAAAGCCGCAATAATTATGCAGCGACCCAATAAATGATGTATCTTCAAAATTCAAAAAATTTCAATTTAAATATTATGTTCGCCTCAGTTCGGCGCTGATAACTGAATAGTAAATAGTCTTCATATCGAGTATAAAAAGACTCAATCGTTAAACGGAAATAGTTTAGTTTCATAAAGCCTCGAAATTAAACCATTTACGACGTCGTAGGCCAGGTAAAAGGTTGAAGAATTCCAAAACAAAAAAGAGCCACATGAAAGAATGTCTCATGGACACCCCTGGAGTTAAACGCCAATTTCGATATCAAAACATAAGAGACAGATATGAAAATTCCAGAAAAAGCACAAAACGTTCAGACATTCCAAGTAGAATTATTTGAATAAAGAAAATATTAAAGATTTAAATTAAAATAAACTAGACGTAATTTTCTCCAAGTTATCAGTAACAGCTCGAAGAGAAATTTGAAATACTTACGAAGGTGTGTTGTTTCACGTTTAATATGCTTTAAGAATAACCGACAGATGAATTCTTCATACAAACGTAGTGGTCTAACAGAAGTTAATTAAAATATCTATCAAGAGATTTCGTACACACCCTAAACTAAGTAATTACAAAGGTAGTTATTAAAACACGAACCTTAAACGATACAAAATGCAACGCTTATATTTCTATGAGGAAAAAAGAATTCTTGCATGCACCACGTTAAAAACTAATTAATAATCAGAAGTTGGCTAAATTTAAGAAAGTTTAATAAGGTAAACAATATTTTTAGTCGTATTTATTTAATTGATTAAGTCAAAAACTAGATTAATAGGGTCTGTCAGCAAAAAATGGGGCTAATCTGATACACCAAAAAAAAGGTATAATCTAATTTATCCGATCTGAGTGATAACCCATTAAGAAGACGCATCCCACATCCGCCAAATAAAATACACCTAAAGTTTGGTAAACAGCCAATTAATTATGAAGAAACTGTTTTGGCACATCTATAATAAAATGTACGATATAAATATTTCTATCTTTATTTTCGTTTCAAATTTAGAAACACTTAGAAATATAAAATGTACGATATAAATATTTCCATCTTTATTTTCGTTTCAAATTTAGAAACACTTAGAAATAACACTAACTCTTTCTAAATGTTTGCAACAAAAAGAAACACAATCACATGTTTCCTATAATGCATTCATTGCAGTGTTGCCAACGTTGAATACTTTTTAATTATATTATCCAGTAAAAATAATTATTAAATTAATGAAAAGATGTTAATTAGAAAATGATGTGTAAGAGATCAAGTTACAATTTTTTTTACCGATGAACGCGGGTGGATGGCCATTTCTGCTATCAGGTATCTAAAGCTTTATCAACACCCATTTTTTACAGAACGTCATTGCATGTGTGAAAGTGAATACACACTAACTCTGTTCTGAATCTCATCGGTTATAAATTATTATATTAAATCTTCTATATATGTTACAACACTATACAACCTTCATGTATACATAACGTATTGGTACGCCAATAATACTAATATGGGCTAGATGTGTTAAAGAGTTCGAACTTTGATTATTAAAGACCCCTTTCTATTAAGATCACTGCAGAGGTGGCTTTGGCCATCTTTAAGATGGTCCGATGCTTCTCAGAAACCCCAATGCAAGTATTATACGGGGTGTACTTTGATTGTTAAAGTTCCTCGCTTTGTTTTGCATGACATTGTTTTGCGTATGAGAGGGATCCCTTTATTTTCAACTAAACTCCAGTAAAATTTTGTTTGAAGGAGAGAGTGATAAAATAATACTTATATTAGTATCGCCGCGTAAACATTTAATGTCATCTTTGTTCCCGGAATTTTTTTTCAACTTACATGAATTTTAAATCTTATTTGCACTTTAAATAAATTAACGTACGACGAGCGCTCGTTTCGGATAATGCTACAGGTACTCTACTTGAAAATCGTGTTTTAATATTTTAAATTATTGTGCCTGGACATGGAGTATAATGGAGTCACGTCGATGCATAAAGAATAAACACGCACGTGTCTGACAAGGAACAAAACTCCGAAATGAGCGTCAGTTTATTTAACAACGAGCGCTCGTTTCGGATTATGCTACCAGCACTATACTTGAAAATCCTGTAGCATAATCTCAGGTCGATGTATAAAGCTAGGCGCCCCCGAGAGACTTTTTGTCATGCAACAGTTTCGTCAGTCTCCTTCCACTGCCAACGAATAGCGTGTGTGCCAACGAATAGTTGACTGTCAGTGACTTTCTTAAGATTTTCAGGTAATTTTTAAAATGGACATCAACGAGTTTGCAGTTGTATGTGCTCTTAAAAGTCATAATCGATAAAGAAATTACTAGATTCGTCATGTTTGGAACGACAGATTAATAACTGGTAAATTTTACACTTTGCACGAAAAATTGAAAAACTATTCTAAGAAAGTTTTTGGATGCTACAGATTGAGAGTAGAGAAAGCTTTCAAAAATTACTGCAGCTTTTGGCACCTTCGATTACATTTCAACATACGAACATAGGTCGAGCTGTTCCATCCGACGAACGGCTTGCTGTAACGTTGAGGTAAGTTTTATTTAAATTACATTATAATGAAAATAATCTATTTATTGCATGAAGCAATAAACACATGAAACAACTTCTTCTGAGCTGTTGATATAGAATTTGTCAATGTATAATTAAAGCTTGCTGTGTTCTCCATAACTACGTACGTGACCATGATTGAATTCAATTTTCAGAGACTGCCTAACAATGTCCATTGGATTGTATAGCAAACAACACTTGAAATCAAACAATGTCAGCTTCAACAGTACGAACGTATTTGCAGTATGAAAAATTTAATTGCGTGGCAGTGTACAGTATCACAAGTGACACAATATTATAGTCAAAATCTTAACAATTGTACTATACGTGATAGTAATGAAATAAAAACACTTCCAATTGACCTCGTCGTGGATTACCACAAAGCAACGGCTGATTCAATCAATCTATTGAAAGAAGCAAGTACGGCGACACAAGTAATACAATATTATATTATAATATTATACAATATTATACAATATTATAGTCACAATCTTAACAACTGTACTATACATGGTTGTAGTATAGTACAGTAAAAACACTTCAAATT
>WYDF02294936.1:0-15993 GCA_009867245.2 Adranes taylori | reverse complement strand
GTAATGAAAATTTAGTTTCATTTATTGTACAATTTTTGGTCATCTGTCTACAACAATTTTATACATTAGATTTTACGGGGCCAACACAACAATATTCAAAAAGTAATTTTAAAAGAAAATTAAGTAAAGTAAATGCAAATTACATATATCTACATGTTTTGTAAACAATTTGATACCAATAATATTTAGATGTATATGTAACTGATATCTTATAATTATTAAATGTCTGTCTGCTTGAACTTGCAAACTCATCAATTGATATTTATACACGTAAATAAATCATAACAATCACTTTGGTTTTGTTTTGTTTATGTTTAACCTTATTATAACTTGTAGAAGCAATGATTTAATAGAGAGTAAAAACTTAAATGAAATTCGCTAAATTTAAAGGATAAGTAAATAATATATTTTAATGAAATTGATGTTAGAAAATTTCTCTGGGGCCTCTAATATTACTGTCGTAAAGGGGGAGATTCTTTCAATATGATTAAGAGCCGCTCATGTAGAAAATAAGATTCTAAGTTTAAAAATCAACTTAATTCCCAAAGTTAAATACTACGTTGATGATATACACATGTACTGGAAGTTCTATATATCGAAATTATATAAATCGAAAATCTGTATATATCGAATTTTATCGAGCCCTTTGAAATTTTAATATAACAATGATTCCATATATCGAAATTTTATTAGAAATTTAACATCTTCTGTAGTACAAACCAATGTTATTAATAATGTATAAATTTAAGCAAAATACAAGTTTAGTAATCAAAGTATCTAGTGTAATCAGCCTTTCATGTTTGTCTTTATGATAAAGGTATGTGTTGAGTTGATTTCTCATGATAGCTCATTAGAGATAATAAAGGCTAAATTTCTCTCATTATTGTTATAGCTTATCAACAATGGGTTTGAAAATAGAACTATTCTTAAACTTTTTCTCGAAAAACATAATAAACTAGACACTAGCTCTACACAAGGCTATATTTTTTCTGATATCGAAACAAGTAAATGTTTTTCTTTAACATTCTGCAATAACGAATCTAATCGATTCAAACCGGACTTCAATAAATACAACATTAAAATAACTTTTCACACATAAAATGAAGTAGGCAACATTAAAAAAGAGACTTATCCTGCAAAGATTGCAGGCTTACCTCACTGAGCCCAAAGCACTTCACGATATACAATTCGGTTTCAGAGAAGGGCGTTCGACCGTGGAAGCGGTCCGCGCGGTCATTTAAGATGCCGCGCAGCCAAAGCCGGGTCAAGGCACACTAGAGAGCCGTGTTGATAGACGTTAAAAATGCATTTAATACTACAGACTGGCTTGGCATAAATGAAGCATTTTGTTCTAAGAGAATTTAGCCGGGCCTCGGTACGGAGTCCAACTCTGTGGAAAGTTATGTATGACAGATTGCTTAGACTACCTTTTCCGCGAAGCGTTCAGCTTTTTACTTTCGCCGACAATGTTGGTGTTATGGCAAAATATGATCACGTTGCAAATCTGCAGGAGACCTCAACAAAGCATTTAGGCTAATCGAAGCATGGATGCACACACACAATCTAAGTCTTGCGCATGAACAAACGGAGGATGTACGGCTGATGGGAAGAAGAGAAGTGCACCAGTCGATATCAGGGTTCCGGGACACCAACTGTGTTTCACTAATGAGGTTAAACACTTGGAAGTCATGTTAGACAAGTCAAGCATGTTGTGGAAAAGCCAGTGTATTGAGCTTCTAGGTCGCTAGTTGATGTCTGAAAGGATTGGTGGTGCATGCACTGGAAAGAGAACACTCCTCTACAATATCATAGAGTCCATGACGCGGCGACAGTCTGGGTAGAAAGAGTTACCACCGAAAGGACTGAACGGCTTCTGCAAAGGACGCAGCGAGCAGGTCTTCTCGGCCTTACATGTAGATATCGAAAAGTGTCTCTCAAATGAATGTTATTGCGGGCATTGTGCCAATAACTAAAGATCCTCGCAAGAACCTACAGGCCTAAAGAAGAACACTGCTAGTCCCTAACTAGCTGGAAAATGGAATGGGACAGCAGCGTTGAAGGCAGATGGACACATAGGCTCATCAATTATTGTTAGAACCTGGCATTACGACAAGCGCGGTCACCTTAACTCACTCCAGTGCTAACTAACCATTGAAATTTTGATGTATACGTGTACAGCATAGGCCGCAGGGCGTCAGATCTTTGCGGTTGTTAAGACTCTGGAAACACTGATAGTGTTGAACACACTCTGTTTAGCTGTAACGACTGGACATATGAATGATAGGCCGCGGAGTTTATTCTGGGTTAGACCACCCGGACAGAATAACCACCAGAATGTGTGCTGATGTCAACGCCTATCACTAGCAACCTGGCTGCAGTCATACTTAGCTATAAAGCCCTCAAGGAGAGCGAGGACGATCAGGATTATTAAGTCGGCTCTGACAGGCGAGCAAACAGATCTAAACGTTGAGTAGACAATGGGTGAGTCTTTTCGCAGATTAGTGCTAGGGAGCAAGGTCTATAAAAGCGGCAGGGCCTACAATATCAGGTCATCTTACTGAAGTCATGTGAACACTTGTACCGGTAATGTTTGATCCTGGCATCTGAGAGGTTTTGGTGGGTTCCATCTTTGCAAACAGAGGTGAACCTCACATATGCACAGTCTGACCATCTGGGTAATCGCCTTTGATGACTTTCCTCTCGGTTAAATAAAAGACAATTAAAAATAATAAAGACAATACAGCCACATTCAATTAATGTGGAATATACCAATTAAACTGTAAAGGTGGTCATACACGATCGCTCTATTCGGATTTTCATTCGGTTGCCTAGTACATGCACTATCACTCCATTCAACCATTCTACATCGCTGAAAAAGAATTGTTTCTGGCTGCTCCCGTTTGCATAATTTTGAAGAAAAAGAGCAAGAGGACCAAATGATCAAAAGCTTGCTTACCAAAGAAGAAGCGGTTTTCTCATGTGAACCGGTTTTCTCAGTGAAAGAACTTTCTTTGGAGCCAACAATTATCTTTGTATTGATGCAGGGAGTTATTTTCTTTTCTTTGAAATGGTTTTTCCATTAATTAAAAAGCAACATACTGTGATGAGGCAGAGTATTACCAGTTATGAAAAATTGATTGCAACTGTTCGGTTTTGTCAGGGTGCACCTATGAAGACCTGAAATATGCAACTGTCATTTATCCTCAGCAATTATTGTTTGCCTACGGAAATACATTGAAGTAAGAAATTCTAATAAGTTTCAACTTCTTCCAATTCACTTGCGTTGTTTATTCTGGAGTCCCCCTATCGCTTCTAGTCTTCATAGCATACCGTAAAATTTTTTAAATTTGATTTCGTCATGACAGTCTGAATTTGTAATTTGTCATAAGCATGGCAAATCTTGGTATTTCTCTATCACTTCCAACACAAAAACGTGTCCAGACGTCATTATTTATTTAAAAAAATATTGAAAAACGATTTAATAAAATAAGTAAAACAAAATTTAATAATAAAAATACTAGTGCTTTGTTTAAAGCAAGTTTATTTTTATGTGCAGGTGGTAATAAAATTTTGTAAATAAACATAAACAATGGTAATAAAATAAACAATGTCATGTAATCACAAGTTCATTATAATGGCCAAATATGTTTACTACTGAGCCACTAGTGACAGAATGAAACCTGTTTTGACCGTGCCGACCACGATTTCATCACAACCGAGACGAATCGAGCGATGTAAGTCCACGTGGTTTTACGCACACACAAGCAATTGACTTGAATAAATAATAAATATGTAGGCAGTTTTGTCACTCCCATATAAATTGTGTCACAGACAATTCTATAATGGAGTGATATAGCTTCATTTAGACGCATGGCGCGTTCGTATATGGTCACCTTACTACTTGTAGTTTATCAATGTAAGATTCACTTAGAGTAATTTTAAAGCTAGAACCTCAGAGCATCTGAGATCTATAAAATTAAATAACAGCAAGATTCAATTTGCCAAACACGTACTAAACAATAGTCAGGAAGTTAATGCACAAGTTAACTTTAACGCACTTTAAGTTTGTAACAAAAATTACTTAGCTAATTGTATTTCGTCGCCGTGTGGCTGGATTTTTAATAACTTTATTTTCACGAAATATAATAAAAATTTAAAGATTTAATTTGTTTGAATTCTATTTATTAATTAAACTAATAAATTGCACTAACTTTGTCTATTGAAGCAACCAGGCATAGCACAACATTAATGCATAATATAATTTAATTAAACAATTTAATACATTTAAATTAACTTAATATAATTTTTACAATTTCGACGTCAAGGCAAACCGAGAATTGTTATAGACAGAATAAAATAAATTGCGTATGAAAACCACATAGTAACACATAGTGATTTTAATATAATCATGATTGTCGCGAAGCGATTTTTTTATAAGGAACTACAGCGTTCCGCAAGCATTGTATCCCAAGCATGCAAATTTTCTTTTATAAATGAAACAAGACTAATTAATTATTATGCAATCAGCGATCAGTAAAATAGATCATAAGCTTATATGGTATTCACACGATACTTAGTTAACAAATTAACATAGACAATTTTCAAATCACATAAGTACGAAAGGATAAAACTCATGACGTAGAATGAAATAATATATGGGGTCCATCTATAACCAGCTAAACATTTGGAACTAATTTAAATCTTAATTATTGAATGGATACATAGGGACGATATGATTAACGGACAAGTTGGTTATGACTTCTTCAAGTTTCTCAAATTGATCTAAATCATTTTTTTTTAATAATCAAATTAAAGTTAAAAACTAAATAAGTTTTGTTCTTGAAATTAGGTTATTGAATTAAAAATAAATTCATTTCGTATATAGTTTGTTTATTGAAATCAAGAAATAAATTATGAATTTTAATATAAAAAATGATGTGGAAAGGAGATCTGAAGGTTTTTGAAAAGAAGGGGAATTGTAGAAGGAAATAGAATAAGGTGTTGTTAAAGTGTGTTAGAAAGAAAGAGAAAGTTTAGAATGGAAGGGTTTGTATGGGAGAAATTGGTGGGTTTAAGTGAGGAGGAAAGAGGGTTAGTGAGGACAGAGGAAAAATAAGTGTGGAAGAGGTAAAGAGAGAGATAGAAAAATGGGAAAGGATGGATCTGTAGCACCGGATACAACGGCTGTAGATTATAAAGGAGATTAGCACAAGTGCGTGATAGAGAAATTCTTTCATTTACTCAAAATGATTTTGTCAGGTAAAGAGACTGCAAGATAATATTGTTACCATAAATTATGTGGTGAATCAAGAGATAGCAAAAAGAATAAATATGTTTCTGCTGTTTGTTGATCCTAAAGCCACCTTTGACAGGATCGTGAAAGAAGAATTGTAGGATAGAATGGAGAAGGTAGGGATTTTGAAAGGGATGAGAAAAATGGCAAAAATAATGTATTAAGGAACGAAAGTAAGGGTGAGACTGAATGAGAAGATATGGGAATAGTTTGAGATGCTCATGCGAGTAAGGCAGGGATGTCCACTTAGTGCCTGCCTGTTCAATATGTATTTGTTGGATGTAGTGGATGTTTTGATGAGATTCTTCAATTGAGGTTCTTCTGAGGATTTCAAAGTGTGGGCTCTTTCTTGTGCAGACAATATTGTGCGTATGGCTAGTAGAATGGAAGAGATGAATGAAATCATTGGAATGGTGATGATATATATGGATGGTAGGGGTCTAGATGTGACTCTAGAAAAAACAAAATAATGGTGGGCAAGAAGGGCGGGAGAGAAAGCAGAAGTGATGAATTTACTAGAGGGTTATAACGAATTGAGAGGGTGAAGAGGTATAAAAATATTTGGCTTTTGTGTTAACGCAAAATGGAAGGTGTAATTAGCATATTGAAAGAATAACAAAGAAAGCAAGGGGAGTTTTAGGAAGAATGAGACTCGTGGGGGGAAAGAAAGTTTGGATAATCAGTGAAAATGAAGAATAGGATAAGGAAGGTATGTATGAACAGTATTCTGATATATGGAGCGGAAGTATATGTCGTGGAAGAAGCAAAGAGAGTAGAGAGAGTACACTTGGGTTATATGAAAGAAATGTGGGGATTAGGTAGGAATACACCTAATGATATAGTTTTACAGGAGATGGGACAGTAAAAATGTTGGATTAGCGCATTGAAAATATGGTCAATTTTGAGAAGAAGATAGTGAATTATGAAGGATGTAGGGTGCTTCAGAAAGTGTATACAGAAAGATTGATGAAGGAGGAAGAGATATATGTGAGTGAGAATAGCTTAAGAGCAGAATGGTGAATGAGAGAATTGGACGGTCTTCAAGTAGATGGTTAGAGAAAATGAATGGAGGTAAAGAAGTGGTGAATTAATTTGCAGAAAGGATGATGAATGTGGAAAAACAAGAGAGAGAAGGAAGTTTTGATGTTAGTAGATATAATAGTAAATAGAGATGAATTAGTGAAAATGGTGGGATGACTGGATATTTGTTATCAAGTTTAAGTATGAGAGGGAAAAAATGATTTCGCGCTGTAGATGTGGTAATGAAGAGCGTGGTAATAAATATTGGACGGATGAAAAAGGGAGAATGTTTAAAATATGTAGCATGGAGGAGAAAAAAATGGAGTCATTGGATTAAAGAATGTGAAGGAATAGAATGCTGTAAGAATGGAGTAATAATGGAAAGGGAGGTAAAAAAAATTTGAGGCAATCAAATTCAATAGTAAATAAACTTTTTAAAATTTCAATTAAAATGTTATTTTTATCAGTCGATATCGTTCGAACAATAGATTTCAGTGAATACATCAATGCGTCAAGCTGGAAACTTCGAGTTTGATTTATTTTTATAAATTACTGAATAATTCACTGTATGGAAAATCTGTTGAAAATATGGAAAAGCGACAAGATATCCGGATTGTAACTAGTTGGAAAGATCAATGGAATCACTATCGAGCTCGTAGTTTGATTGCAAAAATATATTTCCGCAATATCTCTATATTTTCAGAACCACTTTCGGCTATCCATTTACAGCTCATGTATGATAAACTAATTAATGTAGGGTTTGCTATAATTGACTGTCAAAATAGCTTATGTACGACTTTTTCTATAAATACTTAAAGCCTACATGTGGCAGCAACATTATATTATGTTATATGTTGTAAGCTTCATACAACTACAGATAATTTGTATAATAATTTACAATTACCAATTATTCACCATCCAATCCATACCAGATTCCGCTTCAAAACAAAGGGGCGCCAGGGTTCAGGAAGGACAAATATGGCGGTAGACACTTGTTCAAATTTATTCGACTGCGACCAAAGATGTATTGACAGATTTTTGCAGCGTCTTTGATGAAACACGTCAAAGGCGTCAAGAAATCGGTTGTACTGAAATCGATCACAACCGATGATTTCTGGAGTTGTCTGCTGGATCGTATTCTTTTTTATTGGTCTTAACTTAATTTCAAATCTATTAACCATAACATTTATATCCGAAATCAAAATAAATTAGCTATGTCACCGTTTGACGATAAACGGTTTAAAATTATAGTTTCTTAATAAAAGATATATTTTTTGTTAAATCTACTTACTTTTTGATGATAGTATGTTATAAATTTAGCAGCAAGAAGCATGCTTGTTCAAAAGTAATGATATTTATGTTAAGCTATTTTTTGGTTTCTGAAGAAGGATAATTGTCTGCCTGAAACATTTGCAACGATATCAAACATTTTCTTTCTGGGTGTAGTAGTTTGGGGTACCTAGAATGAATACTTCTGAAGAAATGGAGTTTTGGAACATTTGGTTTTAATTTATATAAAATATGGACGCCAACACGGAGACGCACAACAATATTTAAAAACATTTTATTACAGTTATGATACCGCTACTGGCTGAATAAGAATTAGATGAGCGTCGCATAGATCAATATCCACTAAAGGTGTGTTTCAAGAACAACGGAATTTGTCTTCTTCCGACCACTTGTTTATGCCGTATTTGTTTCTCGTAGACCTACACTTCACGTTTAAGCATATTAAAATTTACCCGAAAAAAATAGACACACGTGACAGCAACAGAGTTCTAACGGTTACTAAGCGTCGGCAAATTCAATTCAATGCACTATTCAATCGCACATGTGTGGTGGAGCAGTAGTGGGTGAGACTGGGACGCGCAAGAGAGGACTAGCAGTTTGGTTAAGCGGTCGTTCGTATAATCAATACTCTACAGTAGTAATTTTTCGAAATAAAAGTTTGTAAAACTCAGCCGTTACTCAGCCACGAATTTATAATTAAACTAAAGGTACTGCTAATGGTACTGCTAATACTTAATTTGTATTGGAACAAACCGCCAAAAGCACATATTTAGCTTTGAATTAAGTAAAAAATATATTTTAAAATGTTATCACTGATATTGGTAATTTTACATAATATATTGATCTGCCTTTTACCACATTTGATATATGAAAGGTTAAACAGAAAGACGAAAGAAATTATTTAACATTAGTAAGACTTTATAAAAGCGAGATACTTTGAAAGAGATTTTGGTTTTATAAGAAATAAATTCGTTTTAAATCAAATCGAAGAATTAGACGTAGCACTCACATAATAAACCTTTAATTAGCTTTAAAGTTTTCAGATTACAAACTTTTATATCGTATTTCTTAATCTTTTAAGACTTTGAAGATGGTTTGCAACGAAATTGTCTATCTTATTGAACAGAAACCGAATGTAAGACTTTTTTTTATTCTTGTCAAGAAACAGTTTATTACTCCTAATAAAAGTTGATCAAATTATTTTTTTTTAAATAATACAGAGTGATCCATAACCCAATTAATGAAAATAGGCCCCGAAAGAAGAGTAGGAATGTTTTTATACAAGATTTTTTTACGTTTGCATTCAAAATGAATTTGATTACAATTTGTAACTTAATAAGTAGTAAAATGCTATGGTATAATTACAAACTAAAATATGGAATTATCAAATCGCAAATTCGGATATTCTTGTTAACATAATAAATCTTTATTGATTAATAAGTTTCAAAAATAATCCGTCACTAAACAAATGATGCGAAAATATTGACACATATCTGATATGACGTTCTGTTGCAAAAGGAACCCATACTGCACATATTGTGAGAGACAAATAGAATAGGTTTTTCATTTTGGAACTGAATTAAGCTGCATTGTTGTCCGAAAATGAAATTTTCGTAAAATTAAAATTTCATGCACGTAGCGACACACAGAGGATTCACGTTTTCGCATTACAACTGATTGCTGTCTGTTTGTTTCACTCTGTTTTTGCTTACTGATTGTACACTCAATGCTATTTATACAAGCAAGCTCTTTGATTAAACTGAAACGTCTTGGAATCATTGAAAATTGCTATCTTTTATTTCGTTCTATTTCTACTGAGTACAATAGATCTATGAGAGATATAGGATCCAAGAAAATATTTCATCTTGAGATTTATTTTGGAAAGGACTTTAGTATATAAAAAAATGATTAATGTATTGAAAGACTAATATTCGAAAAACTCTATTTAATAACAAATATGTAAGTTTAGGTGAGCTTCCAAGCTCAGCAAATTTAATTAGTTGACTTGTTTCGTGGAAACAATTACCATATCATCAGAACTACAAATGGCATATATAAAATATATATTTTGACAAGAGCAAGAGAAAATTATAAAATATATATATTGACAAGAGCAAGATGCGTCTGCATGTTGATTGAAAAGAATTTCTTTAAAATTTTTAACATTTGATGTGTAAATTGTAATGAAATTTTAATATTTAGTCGTATTTCATTTTGGAGCGTATCAATGCCATTTCTGACTATTAATACTGATTTATAACAACTAAACCATAGCAGACAGAAACTACTATATCTACTTGACTTTTAGGCAATCGATTTGACTAACTATGTATCTTAATAATTCAAATTTTCAAGCTTTAATAACCAAAAGAATGAAATTATTATCTTGCTCCAATTAACCAAATGTATCCATTTGAGTTATATAAATTTAGTCAAATTTGTATGAAAATATTTTTATTTTTAACGAAGCTATTAATGTTATGTCAATCTATTACAATAATTATTTGATTATAGACAATTTGAAACCTGTTTTAGGGGCCAACATGACAATGTAATTTCTCGAACCATAATTCATTTGAAGGAAAATGAATCCAGAGACCATCAAACAATTGACATCAGAATGAATCTATTTTATCCTTTTGAAGTTATAAAGAATATTTTAATAATTAAAATAAATGAATGTCTCATTTTTAAAAAGTTTATTAATTCATAACCGATCTGTCTATTGATTAAGTCTTCATTATTTTTCCATTCATTGATGAAAATATAAACCTGTTCAATGTTTAGCTATGTGGAATTTATTTGAAATTTGGAGTGCTTCGAAATTAGTTTTAGAATCTAAATCATGGTCATTGTTATTAACATGTTTAGCAAACTGTCTCGTGTCATTATTTAATCTAATAGCTTTACTATGTTCTGAAGTTCTTCCTATTAAATTTCTCATTGTTAAGCCAATGTAGAACGAGTTGCAAGAGTTACAGTTTAATTGATATGTACCACATTTTTCATGTGTTGGACTCTTATCTTTATTATTCTTAATTTTGTTAAATTCATTTGTTGTGTGAAAAGCTATATTCATGTTTGTTTTTACTAGAAATCGTTTTAAACATATTACATTCATTATTGAGGAGAGACAGAGAGAAATATCTATTAGTTTCTGTGCCCGAATTTATGAGATTGGAAATTAATTGATTTAATTTTTCTATGAATAGTCTAAAGAATTTTTATGAATGTTTAAAGAATTTCTTGTAAATTTCTAGATCCATTGGAATGGTATTTGGTGTATAAAATTTCTGCACATCAAAAAAGTTTTTTATATTTCTTTAAATTCAGAGTGCGAAGAAATTACGGAATACTGTTTTCTACGATAGAATTTCCCAACTATTTTGCTTCGAGCTATTTTGCTTCGGGTTATAATTATTTATTTTAATGCCTCAATATATATTTTTTGAAGTCTGATGATAAAAAAAACTAACAAAACTTACTGACATTTATAATAAAATACATCAGTAATCTAATGAAATTAGTCATACAAAGAAACTTTGGTCTTATTTAATACTTATTTGGCGTTCGCTAAAAAAATAATGAACTACAATATTAATGTGATGCTTGTGCTTCCTTGCTCTGAACAGTTGATCGATTCTTCATTCAATTTTAGTCAGAAGTATTGTCAGATCGTAATCGATAGCAAGATGATTTTCCTACTTAGTTTTGATTGGCATCAAACTGCTGAAAAACCTGTCTCGTAAATGTCGAGGAAAACGGAAAATAAGAGGACGCAAAGCAACTTTTCCAATATGAACAGGTAGGTGGCTTCTTTCATGATCAAATTGACCTTCGTTCTCATAAATTCGCCCTGAACTTCTGGTAATTGTAAGACATTGACAACAAATGGGTTTCTAGCCATATTGGTGATTCTGAATTCGTGTCTGGTAAGTATTGGTAAAATTTATTTTCCAATGCTTGAAAATGAGTTTTTATATTATCACTTTCTAATTCGTCGTCCAGACTTTGATTTTTAATTCATTCCTGTAGTCGAGAAAATCAAGATACATATTATGCAGATTCTTTTTGAGTCCATACGTGACGCAAAGTGTTTGATTCTGCAGATTTGCTATCAAACCCTGAATACCATAATTACTTCTGAAAATGCAGTTTTTGTTCTCAAACTTCAAGTTTAACTTTCTCAAGGCTTCAAATATATCAGTCACGCACATAAGTGAACATTCCTTGATATTCTTTATTGTTGAACATTACAGAAAATCGCTTTTTCTTTGAACTGAAGAAAGAGGATGTCTTCTTCTTTCAACTCATAAAAGCGGCCCATCATTTTGTTCTTAGATAACCAGCCCATTTATGCGTGGAAAGGAAGAACTTTGTGATCAGAATCGAGATCCTCGTAAAGTACATTAAATAATTGGCTGTATAAGGCACTGCTCTTGATGTAGTTCACAACATTTAAGCCGAGTCTTAAGTGTGACGTAAATTCCGTTGATAGTACAAAGCTTGTCGATAAATAATAGAGTGTGTGCTAACCAGCGTGGGATCCTTTTCCTTGAGTTTTAGAGTTAAGTCCGTTCGTGCGTCTATCATTGCAGGGGCACCATCAGTGCAAAGCTTAATGAGTTTATTCCAATTTAATTTATTTTTATGAAGTCATCTTCAGATTTAGTGCCTGCTGTCAAAGATTGGGAGTACAAAATCTCTTCTTCAATTTGATCTTCGTTGACGTATCGAGCATAAACGATTAACTGTTCACAGTAAACGATGTATGCTGATTTATCGCATTTATCGGAATAAAAGGCAAAGTTTTTACTTTTTTGGGATTTTATGTCTGCAGTGATTCTACATTAGATAGTGTTACTTGAAAAACAAATCGACTTCATGTTTTGTTCTTATTCCTCTCCTAATATTATCTGCTAGCTTTTAGTCCACATGATTTGATTAATTCCTTGCCGATAGTATGATGTTTGTTTTCTATTTAAAATGAACCTTTGAGATGCTGTGACATACCTTTGTGAACACTTCTTGACTTATCAAACCTTTTGCGCTTACTTGTTTTTATTTGGAAGAAAAACCTTTCTCGACTGCGTTATCAAAATAGGGTGTTGCAATCTCAAACATCTTTCCCACTTAATATAGTCTTCAGAAAATGTTCTTCTTTTTGCTGCCATTTTCAACTGCAATAGAAAAATAAAAACACATGATTTTCCACTTCATCCAGCCAAACAAAACATGTATGTAAATACTACTTATTAACTAAATAATAAAGAAAAATTAAATAAAACTTAGCAGCAAAGTTTTATATATTAATGCAAACTTATCTTTTAATAAAAATAAAAATTATTGTATAAATAAGAACAAAACTTGGAGACTCGCGAAGTATGTAGGAAGAATATGAAATTAAAGATTAAAAGTCGCACGAGTGCAATTGTTTCTGACTCTGTCTTATGAACTTACGATCGTAGAAACTTTTATATCCTAAAGTTAAAAGTCCGCCTCTGATTTCAAGGCAGCAAAAGATACAGTTACCCGTAGCTTTATTTTAATGTACCAGGAGATTGTTTTATTAAGCCACTTATGCTTTACTGATCGTTAAATGCTAGTGCTTTGAAAAATCAAAACAAGGACAACCTGCCACTGTTTTGGCGTGCAAACAAGAAAGCGTTATAAGTGTTATTTTCTATGATTGGTTCTGCCATTGTTTTGTTCCTGAAGTTGAAACTTTTTTAAAGAAAAATAATTTAGACTTTAAAGCTGTTCTGGAGTTTTGATACTTGATACGTTTGATGATACTTTTGCTTTCTAACACGACGACTTTACTCCAGCCTATGGATCAAGGAATAATCCAGACCTTTAAGCTCTATTACTTTAAAAGCATACTGGACAGCATGGACTCTGACCCTGATATGAATGTTATGCAATGCTGGAAAAATAGTTAACATAAAAAAATCGTTGAAAAAACGAAACCCATACACATTGAAATCACGTTGGAAAAAACTGTGTTGACTGTTAGTAACTATAAAGAATCCGTTGAAATGCCAACGTTAAATCCAAATATTGCTCAAGTTGTGAATGGCATTGGATGAAATGGCTTTGAACATAGAATCAAATGACATTCAGCAGTTGTTTAAATCGCATGATAAAGATTTGACTGAAACCGAATTGAAGGGAATGTTAAATCTCCATTCAGTTGAAGAGGAAGCTTCAACGAACACTGAGAAAGTGATGTTAAACATAAAAAACCTGAGCGAAGGTTCATGGATGGCAAATGAGCTTTGCGATTTCGTCATAGAAATTGTTTAACAAGTCTATGGAAAAAAGTCTTGTTTTTAAAAGGTAACTTATTAATGCCACAGCTGAATGTCATTTCAAATTAATGAAAAAATGACTAAATTCATTAAACCATTGCCTAAGCCTGATAATAGTAAATTAATAACTGATAATAGTAATTAATCGTATTGTTAAAAATTGTCTTATTAAATTGTTTTTCTTATAATTTTTTTATTTTGTAACCTTGGAATCCATTATTCAAGGTTTCTGTATTCGCTGCATATTTAAGGAACGTATCTCTGTGAATAAGGATCTTCTACAGAGTTAGATTCACATCGTATATTATAAGCTAATATACAATAATAAGTTGATTTATATAGATTCAAATGTAACTTAAGTAACGCATATAATTAAGAATATATAATTTTAAATAAAGATTGGACATCGGAATGTATTCATTTCCGTTACTAACTAACACAATTACATCTTACTTAGAAACATCTCATATTCATATTGCGCTTTCAAATGTTATACGCACTGTGAGTCTTCAATTATAAGTTTGTTAGAATATTATTTGAATTCTGGTTTTACATTGCTAGATTCAACATGTATATAATTTATTAGATATTTGAAATTCATTTTCTATTGGAACATAAATCAACATTTTTTATGATTCCAAATTATATTATTATAATGTATTAAATTAAATATTCATTTTTAAATTCATTTAGATATTTAAACTTTAACATTGCTTCGGATTTAATAATTTATAAATAACTCCAAAATTATTTTATGATGAGAAATAAAACAACAAAATCAAATCTATTCTTTATTTTCATCTACGATTCAACTAAAGTCATTAAAACAAATAAAAATAAAAGAAATTAAAAGTCATCTCGGATAAACTTATATATATTTTTCAAAGCTAAAAATAAATTGTTTAAAAATCTAGTTTTGATATTACTGTAGTTCAGGTTAGAAAAATCTAGTTCTAACCTGAACTACAGTAATATTTTACTTTTGTTTTAGCCCTTTTTATTCAACAAATTTCTGCATAGACCTGTATATAGATTTTACATTCATGCACAAAACTCTTTGGCTTATCTAAAAGGCTGCTATTTATTCTTGTATATGCAATATTAAAACTAGAGCTTATGTTGTAAGCGGATTACTTACATAGCAAAATGTAGGGTTTTGCTGCTTGCCAAGTTTAAAGTTACCCTTGTAGTTTTAGAAAAGTTTTGGCTTATGTAGAAATTTTTATTTTTATCACATTTATGGAGTTCACATCCTGCGCAAATTAAGAAAATAATAAACTGCATTCGTTTGTTGCTTTATTGAACATTTAATACGAAACACTTGACACAACTAAACTCCATTAAGATAACTATCATATAATGCGACGTTGTTGGATTTGCCAGCACCACAAATCTCTCTTTTATTCAAATCTTATATATTTCGTCTTATATTGTCACGTATATTTTAGGCCGGAGGGTTGTTCTCTCTGACGGGACAAGGGTGAGAGGGGACTTTTATATGGGTAAGCGCTACAATGCCCTGCTCACAATTATAGGTACCTGTTATTAAATTGTATTGGTTGTTTTAAAATGTTTACATACAATCAAATGACGTGCACATTCATTCCATACGTAAAATAAAATAATCAACGCTTTCCAATTAATAAGATAAATTAACACTTGAATAAAAGGGGCATTAATATTTGCTCAATTACCTTCCAATAAAAACTAGACTAGGTACTCACAGGTTTTACTGCTGTGAGTACAACTATTCATTTATTATTTTAGAGTAACGTACCATTATTTTATTTATTTTAGCTTTACGTGGATCAAAATTGTTACTAATTAAACTCCACTTTATTTTATTCATCAAAATTATACTCAAGTTATTTTATCTGAATTATTCCCAAAAATATGAATGCTGAGTACCGCGCTGCATTAGACGAATGCATAATAAAATACTTAATATATTATGTCACACCTTAATCACATTTTTACATCGTACTTCAGGTGTAGATTTCTATTTATTTGTGTGTTGGAGTAGCCGTTCTGGAGGAATGCGTGGCGTAATGCTGCTATTTCTGATTTTATGTTTTCTTC
>WYDF02294925.1:0-15993 GCA_009867245.2 Adranes taylori | reverse complement strand
CATGACAGAGAAAGGTGGGCAGAAGAAGGGGAGGCCTATGTTCAACAGTGGACGCAGAGGGGCTAGATGATGATGATTATGAATTCATAGTACTACAATTCATACTAATGAAACTGCTCTGAATTTAATAGAAAACTGAAAGCACTAGTACATGTTAGGAATATAAGCATAGCAAAAAAGCTCGAAACACAAATTACGGAGTCAGATAGCCTGTGAAAAAAAAATTAGACATATTAGACTGTACTACCAACTACGGCCTACTAAAGTGTCTGTCGTATTAAATGATGAGCAAATAAGGTCAGCAGGAATATCAAGAATTCCAGATTCAAACAACCCGGATGTTCCCTCTTCATTGGAAATGTTCCCTCTTCCTAAAAAACATAAACGCAACGCACGAACATCATAGAACTGAGCTGAAAATGCTATTAACAAATAAGAATTAGAAAAAGTCTTAAAAATTAGGCAAAGCAACCGGCCAAGAAGGACTACTTAACAAGGTGAAAAAATTAGTGGCGCATATAAAACCTGGACTTTACGAATAAAACATAAGTGCCAAAAATACAGGGAAGAGGCCAGTCTCATCTATCTATAAAAGAGAAAAAAGCTAGTTTGCAAATCGAAGTACTTGCAGGAATATACACCTTCTGAACACTATCGGAAGTAGAATAACTTGAAAAGAAAGAAGATTCTAAGAATAATACATAAAAATCCAATTAACTTAAGTGGCTTTCGAAGGCAATTATTTCAATTACTTCAATTATTTCAATTAAAACGTTTACTTCACTAAATAGAATTGAGAAGCCGTTTACGACTCAATGTCCTCGACATGTCGTAGACATTGCAGAAAATATTATTTTCCACTACAGTTTCCAGACGAAAATGGAAATCTTGTCATTGACCCTAGTAAAGCCGTTGACGTTTGGAAAGTCGTTGACGTTTGGGCTGACTACTTCGAGAAACTACTGAACGAGTCCAGTGAGATGACATCGCGAGGGGAACACTAGACGTAGGAGGGCGTTAATGGTGTAGATTTACCAGTAGTGAAGGTGAGTCTCGGTGTCAAGGAAGCAATAGACATCATGAAGAATAACAAAGCACCTGGAGGCGACCTGATACCGGCAGAACTTTTGAAATACGGTGGAAAACAAATGCATATGAAGTTACACGTACTACTCAGCAGAGTTTGAGAACAGGAGCAGATGCCAAATGACTGGAATGTAGCCAATATCTGCCCCCTACATAAGAAGGGTTCCAAGCTAGATTGCGCTAACTACCGGGGTATATCACTTTTAAACACTACCAGGTTCTAACTAAAATTCTAGCTAGACGACTAGAATCTTTCTCAGAAAGAGCTTTGGGTGATTAGCAGTGCGGATTTAAGAGGGGCAGAACAATTACTACTAAAATTATCACTATCAGGTGCATCCTCAAAAAATGCTATGAATTTAACACAATCGTACATCAGTTATTCACAGACTATAAGCATGCTTATGATAGTATAGATAGACCATATTTGTACGACACTGGCTCTACTGGGTGTGCCGCAAAAGTTGATTGCGCTTATCAGAATGACGCTACTGTACTCAAGGTTTCAAGTTACGATAGCTGACAAAGTGTACAGGGGGTTCGGTATCGCAAGAGGCCTAAGGCAAAGGCCTCTCTTATGGCCTCTCTCATGCATTCACTTCAACCTCACTCTGAAGCGAATTGTAAGAAAGATTGAAGTGAACCCCGGACGAACTCTGTTAAACCGTTCTGTGTAGTATCTGGCTTATGCCGAGAGAGCATAAGCCAGACTTAATCTCTAGAAGGGAGAGGGAACTTGGAGAAGCTTTTCAACAGCTGGATGAAGAATCTAAAGAAGAAGGACTAAAGGTCAACATGAGCAAAACAAAGTATATGGTAATGTCCCGAACGGTGTCGCAAGCAGTGACACCACTTACCATTGGGGATCACCAGTTTGAAAGGATACCTACTTTTAATTAACTTGGCTCCGTTGTCACTGAGAACAATAATACGCAGTTTGAAATAAAAGAGTGCATCAAAGCGTGAAACAACATGTGTGCTGACCGCACACGATGAGAGGGTTCTGACGTTATGGGATCGAAAAATCCTATGATGTGAATGCCAGAAGACCGGGCGGCGCGGCACAACAACCGGAAGGACGAAGATTGGTGGGCAGGCCCAGAAAACGCAGGTTGAAAGAAGTGGGGGAAGATCTGCAAACCATGCGCTTTAGAGGTTGGAGAAGGCGGGCGATGGATCGTGATGCGTGGCGGGGCGTTGTGGAGAAGGTTTGACCTCTTGATGGGCTGTAACGCCAATGGGTAATGGTAACTGCACGAAAAAGATCATGAAATAAAAAAGTAGATAAAACATCTCAGACAAAGACGTATTAATATAATCCGAAGCAGAACACTGGACTGCCAATTGTAATTTTGCGGTTAGAACAACAAATAGGGAAAAAAAAGCCGTGGAATAAAGCTAATCACTAGCGCAACAAAGATAGAGTTTAATAAGTAGATATACCTTCTGGTTCAATCTTCACAGCCCCCATGTAAGTGATGCACTTAAACATCATTAAAACATAGTTGATTTAGAATTGGATTTAAGATCATTTGCATCTCCAAATGGAAATGCACATATAAACATACCAGGAAAGATAAAAATATCTAAAAGAAAATTACATCATTTTGTATCATTTCGCCACGGAAAATTCTACATAAGTAGTTATTTAAAGCTCTAGCTTGTAGTTAAATTCTAAAATAGTCTAAAAATAGGTCAATAAAATTCTTGGAGTGTAACGTTCCAGTATATAAAAGTAAGGATGCAAATATTACAACACAATATATTGTACTCAATGCAATGGTGGATCCAAGAGAAAGATCTTCGAGTTAAAGTCTCTTGAGAAGTTAATAAAATTCCAAATCAATCTTTACTACTTTTATTTATTCGTTTCTAGAGCATAAATACAAACACTTACTATAAACTTCCAACATTTACTTATATAGCGTTGCGCAATAAAAACAATATTCCTAAAAGAAGCAATACCTAACTCGTAATACATTTCTAGACGAAAATGCGATAATAAGAGTAGAGGGTAGACTAATGCGTTTATCGAATATGACAGAAAGCATCCAATGATAATTTCAAATAAAACAAAGTTAGCAATGTTGATAATCGAAAATGCACACATATAGACTATGCACGGTGGAACCGAGTTAAATTCAGTTATTTAAAAGAACAATATTAGGTAATCAATGCCAAACGCATAATTAAAAAATCAATAAGAAAATGCATACAATGCATTAGATACAAGGCGCAATCAGCGCATCAATTAATGGGTCAACTACCGACAGCTAGAGCAAATCCGTCATCGCCATTTAGTCAGAGGAAGGGACAACGCATGGACCAATCAAAATAAAAAACAAGAAACAACAGGACGAGGTTCAAAACATAAAGGCTACATAGCAATTATTGTATGCTTAGCAACAAAAGCCATACATTTAGAACTGGTCAGCGACAGGCGCGTTTTAGCAGTATTTAAAAGAATGATAGTACGACAAGTAAATGTCTAACACATTTATAGCGACAATGGAACAAATTTTGTTGGAGCTTCAAAAGTGTTAGAAAAACAAGTACAATCAATGGTAAAAAGTGTTGATGTAGTTGGGAAGCTCGTGAATGCCGGACTTGGCATTTCATACCGCTGCCGGCAGCTCCACACTTTGGTGGATTGTGGGAAGCAGGGGTAAAATCAATGAAACATCATCTTAGAAGAGTAATTGGAATAATTTTTTCACGTAAATTTCCTATTTTCGAAGAGAGAGACATCCTATTTTCGGTAAATAATAAGTACGTAAACATATAATAATAACATATAATATAATAATAACCCTAATTAAATTTATTTGGGTTAATATCGTTATTATTTGGGTTTATATTGGGTTTATTTGGGTTTATAAAGGGAAAGCTCACCTGGAAATAGATCATACTTCCTTAACTTTTTGTTTTCAGTTACACTGATAAGATCAGGGCTGGTTATACCGACTTCTATTAATATTATCTCTCTCTCTCTCTCTCTCTCTTTTTATAGTCTAAGATAAAAATATCAGGTCTATTATGCTCAACCTTGACATCTGTTCTAATGGTTGTGTCCACTATGATCTCTGCATATTCGTTTTCCATTACTTCCTTTACAGAATGGCCCCTTAGTTTCTTAGACCTTTTGAAGTTGTACTTATTTGCCATAAGTAAATGCAAGCACCTCACAACTTGATTATGCCTTGCTACACAATATGTCTAAATTGAGATATTGCTAGTAATATTTACTGTAAATATTATTCTAGTTATTTGTTTCATAGAATCATGGGGATTACAAGAGAGAGCAGCTGATATTAGAAAAGTTGCTAGAAGAATGTCTTATGGAGACGGGCGCAGAAAGGGACAATGAAGAGGATAACGATGAGGAGAGTGAGGAGGAACTAAACCACGTATGACGATGATCAGCCTGGTAGTGAAGAAAGTGTTTATAGAGGCAAAGATGGTACTCTATGACAAACAGGACCTCCAACAAATAAACGTATCAGACATGCAAAATACAACATTTTGAAAGAATTACCAGTCCTAAGGATGTCACAAAAAATTTGAAATCAGCCTTAGACATTTGGAATTACTTCGTGAATGATGAAATCATAACTATCCTTGTGTAACATACAAACAAGTTTATACAAAACATATCTAGTAATTTCCAACGTATGCGGGATGTTAGGCGCACTTCTACATCTGAAATACGTGCACTCATCGGTCTTTTGTATATTTTTGAAACCTATAGAGCAAATCACCTACAAGATTTGTGGGCAAGCGATGGTAAATGAATTGAAATATTTCACTATGTCAATAAAACGATTCAATTTTTATGGCGCTGTCTGAGATTTGACGACAAAGCTAAGCGCGATATAAGGGTGAGAGAAGATAAATTGGCAGCAGTGAGAAAACTTTTTGACATATTTGTCACAAATTGCAGAAATGGATACAGTCTTTCAGAATATGTTACAATTAACGAGAAACTTGAATCATTCAGAGACAAGTGTGGTTTTCGCCAATATATTACAAGGATGGCATAAAAATATTTGCTCTATGCGACGCTAAGTCGCTAATCTTGAAGTGTATCTTGGGCGTCAACCTGCCGGACGGTTTTTTTTTGTGAATAATTCGCCAGACTCCGTTATTCAGCGGTTAGTTGAACCTATCAAAAATTCCGGCAAGAACGTGACGTTGGATAATTGGTTCATGACCTTTCCGTTGATTGATAGCATCCTACAGAACTTTGGATTAACTGTTGTGAGAACCTTTAGGAAAAATAAAAGGGAATTGCCGCCTAAATTGACACAAGGTCGTCGTCGTCGTCCCATGAAATGAAGTGTGTTTGCCTTCAAAAAAGAATGTACTCTAGTGTCATACTGTCCTAAAAAGAATAAGATCGTATTGTTAGGATCAAGTACTAACAGTATTGACGTATCGACAAGAGATGAACATAAGCCTGATATTCTGCCAATGTACAATAAAACAAAAGGAGGCGATTATGTAGTGGACTGCTACTTATAATTGTGCAAGATGAACAAGAAGATGGCGTATGGTTATTTTTTACGCTTGCCTAAGTGTAGCTGGAATTAATTCACACATTATTTATAACGCAAATTACACGGAAAAGACGCCGCAAATTTCAACAAGATCTAGGATATTCCTTACTACAGGAACACTTACATCGTAGATCTTAAGTTTCTTCTTTGCCCACAACTCTGAGAAAACGGATTCGGGAAATCTGTGTCATTCAGGAACAAGCGAACAACAAAATTGATACAAATTTTTCGCAAAAAGGTCGATGTGTATATTGGGACAGGAAGAAAAACCGATCGTCAAGATCTTATTGCAAACAATGTCACAAGTTTATGTATTTGGCGCACGCCACATTCATTTGCAAGGAATGCACTTCATGGACATGAAATGATCTAGATAAGACTTGATAAGACTATTGGGTTTTCCAATAAAAACTTATTAGAATCAGTTATTCTTATCATGCACGGATTCTGAGTCCGCGCGCACCCTATTTTGTTACGAAACTGAGGGAGCCTCATGAAGGGTTAATGATGAAGTATATCACGACATCGATACTTTTGACAAGAATCAGCAACCGTTGATGGAGTTCACAACCAAACAGTCTAAGATTATGATGTTCACAATAGTACTTATTCAAGGAGCAGAAAAACGAATATCAAAAAACTAGAGAAGTTTAGGAGCAAATTAAATCAAGACCTAAACACAATCCATGAACTCGAAAGATACTATAATATAGTAAGAAGGAATAAATTAACCTTCAGATGCTTCACGCATACTTAATAGCTGACAGCATCTTAGAATATCTGAAGAATAATTATAAGGAGTTAGCCGAAATAAAGTATAACAATGGAAATATTTACTCATGCATCGCGCTACAAAAGGTGTGCAACTATGAGTAACTAAGTGCAACTAACAAAATTTTACCCAAACAATTAAAACTTGTAGAAACAACAAGCGTACCAAGTCAAGTAATCAACGAAAATAGTAAGGTAATAGCATACAGCTATTTTCGAATTATAGATATCGACCCATTCAACTTGACGAAAATTACACCTGTGCCAATACAGGTTCATAATGGTTCATTTATCGCTGCTGATATAAAAAAAATATTAGGTACAAACTACAACATGCATCGATATTTCCAAGCCTCTCAAGGAGATCAGCGAAATTGTATGACAACATTCGAATTACATTTGTAACCCAGAAATTGTTCAACGAATGGATTCAAACCCAAATTGTATTATTGACGAGATTTATAAACGCCCGGCTCCAACACTTTGTTCCCGTGAGTACAGACTCACGTTCCCAATATGGCAATGATTGACAATGGCGAACACATGGATGTTCGTAACCCAAGAGTCAGACTATAGCTGTCATATGAAATGAGACGAGATCAAGAACCGAGTAATTGATCGTGATCAAGAAAGTCATCCCAGCAACCATATAGCTATTTTCATAGCATACAGCTATTTTCGAATTATAGATATCGACCCATTCAACTTGACGAAAATTACACCTGTGCCAATACAGGTTCATAATGGTTCATTTATCGCTGCTGATATAAAAAAAATATTAGGTACAAACTACAACATGCATCGATATTTCCAAGCCTCTCAAGGAGATCAGCGAAATTGTATGACAACATTCGAATTACATTTGTAACCCAGAAATTGTTCAACGAATGGATTCAAACCCAAATTGTATTATTGACGAGATTTATAAACGCCCGGCTCCAACACTTTGTTCCCGTGAGTACAGACTCACGTTCCCAATATGGCAATGATTGACAATGGCGAACACATGGATGTTCGTAACCCAAGAGTCAGACTATAGCTGTCATATGAAATGAGACGAGATCAAGAACCGAGTAATTGATCGTGATCAAGAAAGTCATCCCAGCAACCATACAGCGATCGAACTTCAACCTTCGGATTCGAATAGTCATTTGGCAAGTGACATATGATTCAACTCAAATTTTGGACTGAGTTATTAAAACAATCTGTACATTACGTAAAATTTTAGAATGTAAAGTTAAAAGTCAAACAATTTAATTCTTCATGACCTTCATTGCCTTAATAACAAATAAATTAAGAATTATTGTTAAAAAGAACATTTATTCCTTATATAAATGATATTGTTATAAAACTCATTTGATCTAAATCTTTTAAATTAAAGGCAAAAATAGGATCATTCTTTGAAATTGCGTCAATTTAACCCAAAAATAATTTTCCCAAATTTCATTACATAACGTCAAGATATACGAACCTGTATCTCATAAATCAAATGAAGACATCAACTAGAACAAAATACGGTTATAAGAAACATTAGCACAGCTACCTTTTTGGATATTTTCGTGCGTAATCGCGGTTAACCGCTAAAAGTCGTTAACGCTACGAAGTCACCAGCAAGTAAAAGATACGCCGACCTAATACAGACGAACATCTCTCTAGGGAATACGTTCCAAGTGACTTTCAAGTCTTGCTGAAATATTTTTTGTCATTAAGTTTCCGTTTCGAGCAATTCGACCGCTTGCGCTTTGACGCGGCCGCGTCTTAATGTTATTAAACTTATTAACGTAATATAAATCCTTGTCTGTTTAATTACTCGCCGCCTCATGCGGCCGCAAAACTTCATGCTTGCATTGTTTCTTGCGGTGGCGCGCAACAATCATTTATGTCTTGATTTAAATTATCTAAATCAAAGAGTAAATTACTTACTGCCAGATTACGAAGTGTAGTACAGAAAAAAACTTAATTGATAGAAAGTTGATTTATTTTCATACAAGCATGACCCATTTTAGGATCTTGAATAATATAGGTATTTATTTCAGAAATGAAATTAGTATTCCAATCTACAATTAATCCTTTATTCAAATATTATGAATAGCTATCCGGATTTCAAAGTTTTACCTCCCTTGTTCAAGCACAAGTTACTAGGATATTACTAAAAGTTATTCAAGAGAAAGTGTAACGAAACTTTGGCTTCACAGAAAACTATGATAACACGTTTTAAAACCAAAGTAATTGAAGCTTCCTACCGGATAAATTATTGTGTAGCTCCAGCTGGTGAAGCATATAGCATTGCAGAGACTCTTACTAAACCTTGTACAATCATATTGTCAAGTGTTTGTTTCATGAAGAAGCTGATAAGTTAGTATCCAAAATTCCTTTGTCAAATAACACTGTTGCTAGATGAATCAACGATATGGCCAATGACGTGACAGAGGCACTTATCAGTCGCATCAGGTGTACAAAATTCGCATTACAAATGGATGGGCTGTCAGGAGGATCTTATTGTATGCAGAGCTCTACCAATCAACACAACAGGGCGTGCAATACTTAAACTTTCGGACGAATTCTTCTCATCTAATGAAATAGCGTGGAAAAACTGTGCAAATGTATGTACTGATGCTGCCAAGGCAATGATGGGTCACAATGCTGGAGAAATTGCTATAATTAAAGAAAATGCAAAGAATTGTAGTAACAGCCATTGCGTTCTTCAGACAGGCGCTAGCCTCGAGAATAATGTCTTCTGAGCTTATATGGCGTTGAATGATGCAATAAAAATAATAAACTATATAAATACGCGATCTTTCAAAAGTAAGCTCTTCAAACTAATGTGTGAAGAAATGGGAAGTCACCATAAGACTCCTGTTGAAGTAAAGTAAGACCGTTGTCTCAAGGAAAAGCGGTGACACGTTTTATGGAACTGCGTGCATAGGTAACAGTACGTTTGATGGATCATAACGCTCCATTGGCGACAATTTAGATAATGAAGACTGGGTGTGAAAACTGGCGTATTTGGCTGACATTTTCAGAAAATTGAACGAAATGACTCTATCATTGCAAGGAAAAACTGCTACAGTTTTTGATAAAAACGCAGAAGTGTCTGCTTTTAAGAGAAAACTTATGTATTGGTTGGAGTGCGTGGAAAACAAAGGTATCGCTTGTTTCCCTCTTACGAAAAGCTTCCTGAATGAAAATAATATCAAGCTTCAAGAAAAAATACAGGAAAACATTCAGTTGCATCTCGAAGCTTTAAAAGACTTGTTTGAAAATTATTTTCCGACAGCTCAAGAGAAGGTGATTGATGACTTTATGTGGGTACAGAATATGTTCAGTTCGAATAAAAAACCACCCTGCTTAAACTCATTGGAATACGAGGTCCTCATAGGTTTGATATCGCACAGCGAACTAAAAATTTCGTTTCAAGACCAATATCTACCGGAGTTTTGGCTGAATTTACAAGATCCTGTCCGAGAAGGCAAAATTAGCATTGCTACCTTTGTCAACTATATATCTTTGTGAAGCAGGATTCTCCGCATATACAGCTCCCAAAACAAAGTACAGAAATCGCTTAAATACAGAACCAGAAATTCGCCTGCAATTATCATTGATTGCCCTTTATATAAGAAAACTGTGTACAAAAATACAAACGCAGATGTCTCATTAAACTTTAAATATTATTTTATGTTGTCATATAATTTTTTCTACTCCCTTCTTCCGGAACAATACTTCTGCTCACTATTTATTTGTAAAACATAGGTAGGTAGGTATAAGGGGCTCCGCCACAGAAATTGTTTTTAAAAGGGGCTTCGCGAATTAAGAAGATTGGGAAACGCTGATTTAAAGTATTCATTTTGACTTAAGGGCAATAATATTGCTTTATCCTTAAGACAACATGAAGTGAATGCAGTTCTTTCACCTAAAGGGACTTCAGATTCGAATTGTTTTGTACTGCAAAACTGCATTGTAAATGCATTAATTCACAATGAAAAGTATCAAAATTTCTTGGCATGACATTCAGTGCGCATTTAAATTTATCACTCAAAATAATTTCATCATTTTGTTGACTATTTAGAGCATTTAAATTTGCATGTGGTTTATTATCATTTTGACTTTCACACGAATATATATTCCTTCATCTTTGTCTCTCACTCCAACCCGTCAATCACTCACTCCGACCCGTATGGCGAAGCATTCTAAAAACGCTTTTAAATCTCACTCTCCTACGTGCGCGCACTCTCCTTATTGCTGCACGCGTCAAATGATACTGACTGCTGACTGACTACACGAATATCGAGTGGCATTGATCCGTGCGCGCAATATACTTAAAAAGAGGTACAAATTTTGCTCTTCACGTAAAAATATATAGATTTGCGTAATATTATTATTGGTAGAGTTTAATATTTGACGTCTTAAAGAATTCAGAATGTAAGAGGAATACAATTTTGCTTATGTTCTTTAGCATACCTTCTATGTTATAACATTAACATACACAATTCATATTAATATAAATTACCAACAAAAATTACAGTATAAATATGTAAACATTAATTGTATCAATATATTGTAGTTAATAGTGGAAACAATAATACTAACAAAACTTACAATAAAATTGACAAAATAGCAATAATCTACTTACGTTAATGCCTTAAATTATTTCTCATAATAAATACATGTGTTCCAACAGGAGTAGCAAATATATTCTTTTTAACTTACCTGAAATAGAAAACATAAAATTAATTAATTTCTTTCATACTTATAACTACTTATCACTATTGTCATTTCCTAATAATAACTAAAACCAGATATCAATTGTAACACTTGAGAAAAGAAAATTCATAAAAATATAAAATGTGTCAAAACGCTCCAAATTGTGTATAATTACATGACAGAATCGCCGAATGTCAAATTAACTCCAATCATTTAAAATGTATCGTTAAAGAGAAAATATTACTATTAAGGGAAGTGAAATATGTAAGTAATGAATATTTTCAGTCGTAATGTAAAAAGTTTAAAATAATCAAATATATACAGTAGGACACCGAATATCCAAATTGCGACCGGGGTTAGTTCGGGTAAACAAAAAAACGGATAATCGAACACGTGAAAAAATATCCAAGATGTGTTAAGTAGGTTACGTCATTGGCGAGTAATATTTTTATTTATAACATAATATTTTATTATATAATATAATATTTTTAGCATAGTAGTATTTTGAGCCTAAAAATAAATAAGAAACGTAAACAATAACAAGGATTAACATAAAAAGTACATACATAATAAAAAATTGAGATAATCCGCGATTCGGATAATCGACATTCGATAACGGCGCCCTACTCTACTTTGTCCAAATTTAAAATAAATCAAACTGAATATTTTGAAATTCTTTCTGCCGGAATCTATAATTCAACTGCTTCTTCATCTCACATTTATTCCAGATATTGCCGTCTAATGATGGATTAAGAAAATGACGATTTTCTAAAACAATATTATAGTTCGAGCAGTGATTCTAAAGTTTGTAGTAAAACAATTATGCTAAAAGAGATTATTTTGAAAAGCAATAAATTTATTCTCTATAAATATTGTATAGACTTCTTGTAGCTAAACATTAATAGAATAGCCACCCTCTATTAACATTTTCAGCGCTGATGACACCAAGATGCGTGATAAGCAATTATCGTGCGGTGCGAAATCACGTGGGTTTTGGCACAGTTATTTTTTTATTGTACAATTTATTGGTGCAGGACCTTCTGGTACAAATGTACAAATGTAAGGTGCAGGACCTTCTGGTGTTAAGAAATGAAAAATAGAGGTTAAAAATCGCAAAAATTTTATAGAAGAGGAGACTTCTGTAAGTAATTGTTGTAAGACTTCTGTAACTTTTAGAGGAATCAGCTGTTTAGAAATTTAAAGACAGTGACACTGACGTGTCATATGTTCCAGGTGAAATCGAATCATTTTCTGAAGATGAAAGTAAGTTACTAGGTTACTTTTATTGTAGTATTTAAAATGTTTTTAATAGTTGCAACTTGCAGGTCGTCCTTCTTGTGACGTCCTTTGTAATAAAGAAAACATAGATATTAATACTATATTAGCTAGTTCTGAAGTAAATTGGGATGACACGCCCTCACAAATAAAAAAGTTGACATTGAACCAAATGCCACTCCACACGAATCCTTTCGATTATTGGTAGGTGGTGGTTTCGTAGACACTATTATAGTAGAAACCAATAAGTATGCTACAGAAGTTTTTTTCTAGGGAATTCGCAACCCACTCACGAATGATTCATTGGGAATATAAACCAAAGAAGACCTATTAAGTTTTATTAGTTTTTCATTCCATACAGGCACAATCAAGTGTAATATACTCAAACATTATTTTAAAAAAAACATTGTAGTTGTATTCTGATAATGCGTTGTTTACACTTAGCCGAAAATCCTAGCGAAAGAGAGATGATGCCAACGGATCGCTTGTTCAAGATTCGACCTATGCTTAAATATTTTCAGGAAAAAATGTCTTCACTGTATTATCCCAACAGAAACTTATCACTGGACGAATCAATGTTGCTGCGGAGAAGAAAACTTGTGTTACGACAGTACATACAAAACAAAAAACACAAATACAGGATAAAATCATACATACTAACAGAATACGAGGGTATTGTAATGAACCTACTCGTATACGCAGGTAAATCAGATGAGTTATGTGGTTTGGGACATGCCAAAAAAGTGGTAAAGAATGTAATACATAATTACCTAAATGATGGCCATTCATTGTATATGGATAACTATTATAACAGCTACAATTTAACTAAAACTCTATTGGAAAAAACACATACTGTACTGGAACTTTGCGGGCAAATAGGAAGAATTCTCCAAAAAGCATAGTAATGAAAAAACTTCAAAAGGGAGAAACACACGCAGTTCATCATGCTAGATAGGAAAGTGGAAATATAAAAGGCAGGTATTGTATATATCTTCTCAATTTCCCAATGACTTAGTTGAAACTCAAAAAATGTTTCAATATAAAATTGAACGAGATTTTGGTGGCCTATTATAGAATAAAGTTTATTCCAGTGTCCAATGTTTTATAGTTCCTAAAATATATCAAAAAGTTTGTAAAATTTTAAATGTGGCAACGTCGCGCTCTATACCACTTACAGAAATGGAACTACTTTCATTCGAAGCATAATACAATATACTATATGCGAGCGAAATTTCAGTCTTCTATTTTAAAACTGATTTCTTAATAAAATAATCATTTTGAACCCCTCCCAAAATTATAATGTGCACCCGCCACTGACAACAACATTTATTCAATTGCGAAAGCAGTTTATATGTCTCATACAACGTAAAATAATTTTTAATGGAACTGTGTATATATGAGCTATTACTGATGTCTTATATGTATATAATATAAATTACAAACTTTTAAGTTATTAAGGAACATATCTTTGAAATAATAAGAGTCAGGCCCATCATATGTGGTATCATTTTAGGTATTATTACAAGGGCTACCAAAATGTAAAAAAATATACAGGGTGTTAATAAAAAGTTTTTGAACAAATTTTTAAAAGAGGTATTAATAAGAGTCAGGAATAAGAGCCAGAGTCAGAGTGAAGAGTCAAGCGTCAGGAATAAGAGTCAGGATACTAAGAAGGAAATAATAAGAGTCAGGCTCATCATGTGTGGTATCATTTTAAATATAATTACTAGGGCTATCAAAAATAATAAAATATACAGGGTGTTAATAAAACGTTTTTGAATAAATTTTTATTGCTCAAAAGCAGTCAAGTATATTTAGTTGATCACACTGGCAAAATTGGAGCCCATTGTCTTACATAAGTTCCACAAGTTCCATTTTTTGAGCTTTCATAGGAACCCAGATATTTATGGTAACACACTTTTTGCTTCAAGATCAAATTTGCTCCGGTACTAGGACGTGCGATTTTATTAAACTCGCTTAATCGCTTAAGTATTAAAGGTATTTTCGACATAAGAAATTTTTCGAAAATTCTTGCGAAACTTTTCCAAAAAATGTAATCTAAAATTTGCAAAACAAAAACACCCTGTATATATGTTAAATTGTGATTTAAAAAAAATGTTTCAAACAAAATCGAAGGGCCTTTATGTAGCCTATACAATAAAGTTTATACGATATTCGAATAAACTTTATCTTTTATCACTACTGAGATATTTTACTGCTAAACTTCAAACGTGGCAAAACCGCTTCCTATATAATTTGGCAACATGGGACTTATTCGACGCATAAGACAAGGAACTATATGTGTACAAAATTTCAGCTTCCTAGTTTTAATAAGAAATTTCTGAACAAAAAAAATGCCTCCTGTCCGCCATATTGGATTTATAAAAAAAAACCGTTCTGAGGGGCCATAGTCTATACCTACCTAGCAAATTTCATTCCGATCGGTCCCATAGGGAAGGAGAAATTGTTGAACATACCGACGCACATACAAACAGACACCGAAAAATCCACCTTTCTTTTATTTTTTTGAGGAAGAATAAATGTTTTAAAAAAACTATTTATATGAAAAAATGTTCCTTTGAGCACCACCCCATACAGGTATTACATACCTGTATGATATATGAAAGATAAAAATTTAATATCAAACAATTTAATATTACCTACACGTATTTTTGTTAATGAGCTCCGTGCATAGGTCATAAATTGAACATTACTATGCTTTTATGTTGCAGCAGAAATTTAACAATTGAACAGAAATGAGACAATAGCTGAATAATTATTTCACCTCCGACGTACTACAAATCCGAGCGCTGAAAATATGGTTTAGTTGATGATAGTTTGTGAAACTTATCGTTTGTTTGTTGTTTTATTCCATGATTTATTCGAGCAAATGTAATTTTGTATTACACCAATTTTTAAATAAAGCATTTATTTTATTTAGAATTAAAATTTGTTTTTAGAATGTGGAAATGTCAATGTCGCGCATGATAAACATAACTTACTGATGTTTAACACGCGCTAAGGAAGAAATTAAATCAATCGACGATAACTTGATGCTACTTTCAAATAAAATAGATATTTTGATTGAATAAGAAAAAATAAAAGATATAGCGGAAGAAGTGTCCTTAGACTTTCGGGGCATTTATGAGGGTAGTACGATGTCGGGTTTGACGAAAGTAAGAGCAATTTTAAGTTGGGCTTTTAAAAAGTATTACGAGTCGACGAAAAGATTTGGGTTTTGGAATTAGTGTAATGAATACAGAATCAATGAAATTTATTAAGTTTGAGAATTTCCAAGTCTTTGAAATTATTATCTGGTTTGGAATGGAAAAAGTGATGATAAAAGTATTTTTATTGTAAGTGTAACTTTATCGATTTTATCGATGTATCATTTGCCATTTAACTCCATCGAGGTACGAAAATCACCATATTCAAAGAAAATCTTCATACCAATAACTTTTTTGTTTCATTTTTAAATTAATCAGGTCCGGTGTTCAATTTATTTTTTATTCCATTTGCCCTCCTAGTCTTAAGAGGAATGCGACCGTCTTGAACGAAAATATCGTTTTATTGTAAATCGCGCGAAGTTCTACCGCTTTTCCTA
>WYDF02294914.1:0-15993 GCA_009867245.2 Adranes taylori | reverse complement strand
TTTTCTTGTCAGCTTTAATGACAAAGCGAGTTGACCATTGCGACATGAGTGTTTGCGTGCAATTCACTAATCTCTCGCGAAGTTCTTTTTGCTTTTCAAAGCTCTCTTTATCTCATCAACTGTTATAGGCGGACAAGTATCCTGATTTTGGGCGTGACGTTCACTTTATTATTATTATTATTATTATTATTATTATTATTATTAATTACTCACACTACATAGAAAGAAAAGGAATATCTGTACAACAAATATTACTGGTTTTATCACGCCCCTAACGAGTTTGATATCACGCATTCTATGCCTTTACTCTTATTGGAATGCATTGACGCACTTATTTTACGTTAGTGTGGTGTGATGAACACGTGCAACGTGCCACCAGCACTCTTTTTCTACCTAGCAGATCATAAGATGCGTTTATACTAACACAATCTGAACACAAAGTTCATTACAATTATACCACACTTGAGCCGAAAATTTTACTTTCTAAAAAAATGCCTAAAACTTATTTGTTATATAATTCTAATCAAATTTCTTTAAGGTGATCAATTATATGATCAAGTAAAAGAATATTCCCTTCTTAATTTACCATACTGAGAACTTTTATACTTTTCTATTTGATCAAAGAAATTATTTAAAGGCCCTATATGTGTGAGTAATATGTGTGAGTATCCTTTCAAAGAGGACAGCAATTCATTTGATTGTTATAAAAATTAAACTATTAACAAATTTACATTCTGACCATTAAGGAATAGTAATTAGCTCATTTAAATATATTCAATGAAGTGATCGATCTGACATTAACCTAATGCCCGTTCCACACGATTGCGTGCACTCTATATGTTCGTAAACTATACCGTACAGGGTGTACTGTCCATACAATGCAGATAAGTTGGTGTAAGTTGAGTCCAGTCACATCTTTCCGGCTTGCACGTACCTATTGTTGTCTAAAAGGAATTTCGCCTGATACCCTCCAAACGACATATCCAATAACGTGCAAACCTAGTTTGTGCAGTTATTCTTTAAACTTTTGTAGATTCCACAGGCCTCACTTCCGAGACGGTTTACGCGCACAGGCTTGGATATATAAACCAGTGCTGTCCAGGCAAACTTGAAGTAAAGCATGCACGTGTGGAAGGTCTTTAAGACGAGGCATACAAATAATAAAACAAATAATTAATAAAACTATAAAATTCCAAAAACACATTTAATTATTAAAAGTGATAAACGAGCATTGTTTCAAGCTCAATTATCGGTTCATTTTCACTGCTACTAAAATTAGAAGAAACAATAATTTTTTAAATGCCAAAACAAACAATTAATTTAGCTTTAACACATCAACATATTCTGTGCGGTCAACTTTTCACAATCAAGCGTGAAAATAAGCAAAATTGAAATTAAGCAATATTCGAATAATTATTTATAATTATATTGTCATAGTTAATTTTGAAGTGACAATATAGTAGGGTGACTTGATAGAAACACTTCCACGACAAATGAAACCCACCCAACTAAGTTGTAACTTTACTTAATATAACTCAATATCTTCTTTATTTAATATATACATGAAAGAATAATTAGCATGCGATAAATTTTCACACCAAATAAATCACAAGTAAATATAATAATTACCAAGAAACATTAAGCAGTAAGTTTTTACTTAAAATAAATATTAGTGATATGAATAAATTAAGAATTTGTTTTATTTTTAAAACTAATTAATAATTATTAATACAATTTAAACTTACATTTGATGTGCGGACATCATGTTCACAATATTCATTAAGTTTATTTTTTTTTAGAAGAAATTCAACCATCGACTGCTGTGGCGGTTTAAAAAACTGTTTTTATAAGCGTTGATTCTCCTACAGCGATCCGTGAGCCACTTGCCAACAGCTGCTTTAGCCATTGCTATAGCTCCCATCTAATTCTTCCCCATAAACTATCGCCTAAGCCAGTACTTAATAAGGTATTGTAGCCTGTACACAATTACTCTCACTACTACCGTAGTAAAGTATCTTGCCCCTATAGCTATCACGGCTTAGGGGCAAGCTAATCGCTATAGCTAATCGCTGCGATAATCGTTTTCTAGTGAGCGGCTTCTTACATTCTTACACTGCTTCTTACTCCTTTTTACTTCTCATCCACTGCTTATGAAGCTCAGTTGACCAACTAATTAATTCGCAGCGACAACCAATAATTGACATCCAAGAATATTTAATTGAACACAAATAATTATTCCCATTTGAAACGTTTTAATTGACATACTGATGATAAAGTCAATTTAATATTATATCCATTAGCAAATGTAAAATATTTTAACTTTTACAACTAAATTAATTGTTAAACAACAATGCTTAAAGAAATACAACATTTCCTAGCATTAACCATCATGTTTTATGAGTATTCAAAGTACATATAGTAGAACTAGTAAAACTGAAGACCTTGAATTAACTTCACAGCGATAATAAATTCCTAAATATTGGTATTCCAACACAAAAAGATTAAGAATGACTTCCACGGATAGCAACAGATAAAACTGTTCAAAATACAAGTAAACACGCGTTCAGAAAAATCTGAAGAGATATAGTTAAGGACAATAATGTGAGGTGGAAAATTAAATGGACCAAATTTTTTTTTATTAAAGAGGGATATTGAGTAGAGGTTGCTTGGTAGGCAAGTTAGGGAAAAAGCCAAACATGATAGACAGCAGATTTAGAGAAAATTTAATTTTGATCAGAGAAGAACTTAATCTTCAACAGTTTTTTATATTTTGAACATATAAGATTTTTTTGATGATGAGAATGGAGTAAGCAATGGAGTATTCCGGAGGATTCGCTTCATTCTAAATGTGTTAAAATTATATAAAATCTTTAGTGTTTCTATATTTTTTTTGAATATTTTATAAAATATAAAAAATTATTACTTACTTGTTTAATTCCTTTCGATCTGATCCAGAGCATAGGGTCTTGACGAAGTTTCTTCAGCGCTGTCCTATTTCTAGCGAGGACCTTCAGCTCTGCAAAAGTCTCTTCTTTCTTTTTTGCCTCCTTATCTACAGGGTATGCACCTCCATTTTCTTCTCTTGATTTCTCGTTTGGTTTCAAAGATCTTCGTTAGATATCACATTTGGCCAGGAGGTTCGGAGAAATTTTCTGAGGTATATATTCAGGAAGACTTCTAAGCTACTGGTCATTTTGGAGGTAACCATCCAACTCTCAAACCGTATAATAGCACTGTTTTCACATTGGTTTCGAATATTCGGAGTTTGGTGGTTGTGGAAATTTGTCTTGCCCTCCAGAATGGATACTACTGAATCAAGGCTCCATTTGCCTTTAGGATTCTTCCTCTAACATCTACAGCTTGCCCCTCTTTGTTCCATTCGTCACTTTCCTCATCACTTCATCCAGAATCAATAGAAAGATTGTTGGGGACAAAATAGATCTCTGGCGAACTCCTGACTTGACTGCGCATGGTTGCGTGATTTTCCCCTCGTGGATGACACGACAACAATAACTTCTAAACCCTGCTTGTTCCTTCCTTATTTGTGACTCCACTTGTGCTTTGATTTTGTTGAGTATCATCCACGTCAAGACTTTACTTGGAATTGATAGAAGGGTGATTCGTCTTCAATTATGACTTTTAATATTGTCCCCTTTCTTGGGTAACTTGATGAGGAGTCCCTCTGCGTATTCCTGTGGCAAGTTTTCTTTGTTCCAAATCTTCTTGAAGAGAAGGTACAGAAGATCTGTGGTATATCTGGGCCTATTAAAAGGAGCTCTGATGAAATATTATTTATTCCTCTATTCTGTATAATTTCTTTCTCTTCTTGGTCCACTTCTTCCTTACTTATTGAGCACCCTTTAGAATGCTTCTTTCTAGTATCATTAGATTAACCCATTCGAATCATATGATATCCATAGGTCGTCATGCGATTTTTTTGCATATAAATTATATGACGACCTTAGGTCGCAATGCTACAATGCTGTAAATAAATGCGTGTAGTTCTGTTGTCTGCTCATAGATGCTATTTGTATACTTGTGAAAGTGAAGAGCTTGTGATGAAAGGAATACGTACGCTACAAGGCAACTTAACAATCTAGAGAGAAAAAAAAATTTAAAGATGATGATAAATGGCTTCACATTACATTTCAACTGAAATAAAAATTATTTTGCTTTGGATTTTGATGTCACAGGTGCGTAATTCACGTATTCATTTGTACTGGAGTAAAAGTAGGTGTATTGATACTGCAATTTTTCGCAAAACAATGAGTAGGAGTGATCCAAATTAATTTCGCCCCTTTTGCATTGCACTATTGACAACAATGAAGATGGAAACGATTGACTAAAAAAAATCGGCCCATCGTACAACATTTCTCTACAAAATTTTCTGCACTGTATCTCCCTTCGCAGAACATTGCTCTGGATGAAAGTCTGATGAAATTCAGAGGTCTTTTTTCATTTGTATGGTGCAATGTGTCTAAACCTTCTAGACTTGATATAAAATTTTACAAACTTCATGAATCTAGTTTTGGCTATTGTATGTATTTCAAAATTTCTGTAGGTGATGATTTAACAGATCCTAGTCTTCCTGCCAGCGCTAATGTAGTGAGATCAACATGTGGGTATAGAAAAATATCACAAGATGGTTGGGAAGAAGAAAAGTAGTTATTTGGACTTCAAGATCCATACTGCGCATCAGTGTGTACAGTTACCCGAGTACGAGGACGACCTTTATCCAGCACCACTCCTACAAGATTGCAGTTAAAAACATGGACCTACTTCCCAATGTATATTCCCTACACAGAAATAAAAAAAAAGTCACAAAACAGTGGGCTGTCTGCTACAGGAGTCTGCTACTGTAGCTCCTGTCTGCTACAGGAGCTACAGGAGTGGCAGTGCAAAAAGTCTGGAGTTGTTCTTCATTTCGAGAAATTTTTTGAACTGTACAACACACAATAATCATACTAGGGTAATTGTACTGGTCATTATTTGGCATACAATATATTTATTGACAATATTATTAGGGATGTGATTTCTGAGCTGAGCGGGAATTTAAATATGGCATCATTGGGTTAATGCTTTTCATAAAAAGCACAATTTTTCTTCAAAAAAAATTAAATTTGAAGATTCAGTGCATAATTTTTCAGCTGAAACCCTTTTCACGTGAGAAAAATCATATTATTGCTTCCAAATCCCTTTAAGATGTTTCGAAAGAGTTTTTCTATACCGCCATTAAAAATATTGTTGTAAAACATTTTTGTGTTGGCAATCGCTAAATCAACCTGTAAAAATGCAATAGGTATCAAGAGCGAACAACATTCGGTCGAGTCATCACAACCAATATATATTCAAATTGTGCATCCCCCTTTCGGTTTAATTTCTAACCCCCATCAGCTGAACATGCCAAATTTATTGCATTTCTCTGCACTCGCACGGAATACAAAGATCAATCAAACCTATTCAACTGAATGTGAGCTAGTACTTATTTACGTGTTACATATAAGCTGTTCTAAAATTGTTTATGACTGTTTTCATACTTTTACAGGCATACTCACTTATTTCGGTACATCTATGTACAAAAAATATTGTAAATTTATTAATCAGTTTAGTATATGTTTAAGTATACGCAAATATAAGTAGTAAGAAAATCACCTATAATATTGTTTCTAATTTGTGGGTACGGTGCTTGTGATATTTGGTTTGTTTATTGGTTAATTAAATTTCTTTGACTTGAATCTCTATTTAATTATTACAATTTTTCAATGCGACAATATTTATAATAATGCTTTAGATACATTAATATATTGACAACATTATAAACATATATCTTCATGTCCAACCATTCATTAACAAATTAAAATTTTCTTTGTTACGTATATGCTCAGATGTATGACGAGCTTGATATGGTACGCTTATGGGTACATATTTAAGAATTTAGAATGTGCTTCATACAAAATTATTTTTGATGAAATCATATAAGCAAACCGTACTATTACGCCAAAGGCCATTTAGATGTGAAATGACATTTTTAGAACCTTCCCTAGTTTTGTAGCAATTTAGGATCCATATTGTAACAGATTCTCGCTCGCGACGCTGCTAACGGAGAGTCCTAGCGATTATCACCGACGGCGCAAGCTAATTTCTTACTTCAGAATATAATATTCTCCGGAAATATGAATTTTATGAATTTTCGGGCGCCAGGTCAGTTTAACGTGAGACCGCAGTACGAGTACGTGAGCAGTCGAAGTGTTTATGTTTATTTGGGAAATATGATCCCGTTGGATCCCCCATAATTTCATTGAAGCTCAGAAAGAGGCTTTTGTGAACTGGTGTAAAGAAATGCTTAAACAACTCGACTCAGGGAGATCAAATTTGATCTACGACATTATTAGTGGTGACGTAGTTGGGTCTATGCTTAAGAACCAGAAACGAAACAGCAGTCAACTGTTTGGGTGTTTGAACATGAAATCAAACCCACAAAAGTAATTCACTGCTAATTCTAAGAAAATGGTAGCTTGTTTTTTCTCATAAACTGGGCATGTCGCTACTATTCCACTTGAAGATTCTAGAACTCTTAATTAATGCAGAATGGTATATATACATTTGTTTACCACAAGCTATCACTGAATTGCGAACAACAAATTGAACGCGACGCATCATTCTGCATCATGACAATGCCAATTCCCATACTGCGCAACAAACAGTAAACTATTTGAGCAGTCAAAATGTAGGATTATTGTCTCATCCTCCATATAGTCCTGATTAAAGTCCTAACGACTTCGTTACTTTCACAAAAATAAAAAATCGACTACGTGGCAAAATGAGATTTTAAGTGTGCCATCTTCTGAGTGGAAAAAATGCTTTGATGATTGGTTTATTCTCATGAAAAAATGTATAGCGTGTAAAGAGGACTATTTTGAAAAGCAATAAAGTATTATTTTTATTTCTAGATGTTTTGTCTTCTTTTATCCCGAAATTTTAACAGCAGCCCTCGTATAAGCCCTCGTCACACCACGGTTTATGCGTAGGTGCCACGATGATTTGAGTGATTACATCTAATCACGGTTATGCATAGATTAGCAGTATACACTCTATTGGGTATATATGGAAAGAGGACACTGTAAGCTGTCGTAATAGAACGGTTATCCATAGGTGCTACGATTGCTGAGAAGCTATTCAAAATACATGCGATAAACAGTTTCGAAATTGCTGTATGAAATTGCTTATCAAACGCATTATTTTCTTGGAAAATGTCGTTCTGCTTGTTGTTTCGACATCACTCGTCGTTCTGCTAGCTGCTGCTGGATGACTTTCTTTGAGTTTTCCAAAATGAGAAACTAAATTATTCTTATTAAAATCTCTGTGTTTATAAGCGGAAGCCGTCGCTTAAAGTTCTACTCTGTATGTTAGCGCGTACACTTAGCCATAACTAATAATCCTTTTCCCGGTGGATTTACACGTTACATTAGAAACAGTCTTGCTTCCCATGACCTACTAGTGAAGTGGGAGGCTTTAAATCAAGCCACGGCTATCGCTTGGACAAAAAGAATGAAACCTGATAATCTTACAGGACACGTAAAAATCCTCAAAGCCGGAGCCGGTACCACTTATCGATTGCAGGTAGGATGACATCGCACTAAAGTTCAACTTTGAACAACTATTTGTAGTTACCATTCATACCAGGGATGTATGGGACAAAGAAACTTCATATGGCAAAGGTGCGTTGAAACGGTATACAAATGGTTCTAAATTGGATAGCGGTGGAGCAAGGGCTGGAGTATATGGCCCTAAGTGTTGTACAGTGATTTCACTGGGTACATACACCTCTATTCTACAGGCTGAAGTAGTAGCCATTGATAACTGTGATGTAGAAGTCATGCAAAAAAACATTAAAGGGGCTAATATCAATATACACACTGCTAGTCAAGTAGCGCTGAAGATATTACAGGCTAGAACCTGTGAGTTTATGCACTTGAAAGAACTGACAAGTCAACCATTTAAGGTTATAGTGGGTGCTAGGACATTCAGTGATTGAGGGCAATGAAATAGCGGATAAGCTACGCAGGCAAGGGGCTAAGAGGCCCCAGTCCGTCATGTGGTCTAACTAAAGAACACAGGGAGCGGATTTAAGACAATAGCAATACGAAGCCAATGTTAAATACTAGAACAAAGTCCCAGGCCAAGAACATACACAGGCCTTTATAGACTTGATATCTGAGGTAAACGCCAAAATACTCAGTTTCACCAAAGAGAAACTCCATATATACGGGTTGTATTTCGGGGCATTGTCCTTTAAACTACCATATCCATAAAATTGTTGGCGGAGAACGCCGCGATACATGAGGTAATAGTAAATGCCGGGAACATGAGTCCTTTAAACGACAAGAAGGAGCATACTACAAAAGATCTTTTAGATTGACGTGATTGGGGTGATGATCCTGTCCCCTATATAATAATAATAACAGTGCAGCGGACATCGACAGCCAACCGTATTAATTATTAGCGGACGCTATTAGCCTATAAATCCCCAATTATATTTACGAACATATCATATATAACGCTTAGCGCGTTCACTCCACAAAGCGACAGTGAATAGCAGCGTAAAATATCTGCTGTATCCACGGATCGTAAGCGCGCTCGTATGTTCAAGTAATAAATGCGTTTAAATTTATTTGGTAGCGTTTGCAGTGCTAGGTTTCGCGTGACTTATTTATTTAATTTATAAGTTATTTCAAGTAACATGCTTTGTTACAATATAAAGAAGAAAGCTTTATGAAAGCAATATAGTAAATAAGAATAAACCCACCATTCCGACGGATATTCCAAATATCGATGATCTAATAATTTTTTTATTGATCTTTGTTTTATTGTCTATAAACTTTGAAAATTAACTCTGTTGAATTTTCTTCAGTTTCCAGTGAATAAATGCTAATTTCCGTTTATTTTGGACACGACAACTCTATATAATATAAGTGGAAAGTAAGTAAAACATTATCCAGTTGTTAAAAGACAGTCCAATGTTAAATAAGCAATCGAATTTGGTTGTCTTGTATTTGAAGATAATTTTTGATTTTGCTGAAAGCAAAATTGGCAAAATCAGTACTAAGTAGGTAGTTAATGCTTCTCTTATTCAAATTTGATATACTACCAGCATGCTCCAAACCCAGCATGCTCCAGTCTGGGTTTGGAGCATGCTGTAATTGTGAAACAGCTATTGGATGTAACTAATCATATTTTTCGTTCAACAAGGCATTTAATATGATCAACCACGAGCTGTTTAGTGTTTTAAGGATGTTAAGTATTTTATTCTTTGTTTGGAGTTACCAGCTACTAATAAAAATACATGAAGTTACTTAATAATTATTTGTCCTTACAATGTCATCCTAAAGATATAAAAAAGTATCTCTTGATAATATTTTGTTCCAATCTAGGAGAGTTTAAAGTGGGATACGTCAAGGATCTATTTTGTATCCTACAATATTTTCGAAGTGTGCTAGAAGATAGTTAAGTGATATCTAAAATGCTATTCAATATCATGTTAACCAGATGTTATTTCATTACTGCAGATTTAGATACATCGAATCAGGAAATTAATAATATACTTAGCAATGTGTTTACATCTCAAACTTACGGTCTAAAAATAAATGGAACAAAATTTAGCTCTGAGATATTTTGAAAGATAGAAATGTATGGCACTGTTATTATTAGACTTCGTTAGAAATTAAACTTGAAAGTATTCCAGAAACTCTATGTTTAATTGAATCGTAGATGTTAAACGATCTTAAGCGAAATGTGTATTCGTTTTATTAAAGGATCTTCATCTTCTTCTTCTTTCCGTCTCCTAACGATGGTTGGCAATCCGCATGGCGTTTTAAGTCTTCGAAACTGCTGCGCCGAAAATTTCAGTGGAAGTGGAGCCAAACCTTCAACCATGAGTTTTGACGTTGTCCCGCTGATCTCTTCCCGTTAATTTTACCTTCGATAATTAGCTTTAGAAAGTCGTTTCTCGTTCCGATAACCAATGTATTGGAGCTTTGTTTTCTTGTCGGTATTTAGTAACTTCCTTTACTTGTTCATTCTTTCTAAGACCTCAATATTGGTAACTCTGTCGATCAAAGGAATTTTGAGTCGATAATAGTGAAGATACTAGTATGGTAATGAAAGTTTGTTGGCCATTCTAAATTCTAGCTCGAATTTCTTTGCGACTATCGCACTTGCCGTTAATGTTGGTACCAAGTAATGCCGTACTGCACAACAAGGTTCAAAAGAAACTGTAGTTCATTGAAACTGCTAGCTAAGATCACACTGTCATCTGAATCTGCTTATGTTATTAATAAAAACTCCATTGATTTTGAAACGAAGAACTATGTCAGTCAAAGGCTTCTTTGCCTCGTGAGTATATATTGAAGAGCAGCAGTGTTAAGAGGCACCCTTGACGTACCCCTTTCTTAATTTGTACAGATAAAGCAGGAATATACGTTCGCGTTCATATCAAGGCATTTTTGAGTTAGGACGCTTCACACGTATCTACCCCGTTTCTGAAACCAAACTGGGTGTCACCCATTTGATTTTCACACTTCCTATAAATTCTTGCATGAATTATTTTCAGGAAGATTCTCAGCACATGGGATATCAGGCTTATCATTCGGTAGTCGTTGCATTGTGAAGCATTGGATTTTTTAGGTAGTGTGATAAAGGTAGCCAGATTTAGCCAACCAGTCGTATGGTATTTTTTCAGAAGCATAAATAGCATTAAAAGGATCGATGAGTAATTGCAGACCAGCAAAATCTTTTTCTCCTATTATTTTGAGCGTTTAAACATGATTACCAACTGGGCTAGTTGATTTATTATTTCTCTGAAGTTCAATGGCGTTTTTCACTTCCTATCGTCATTGAACAGCGACTCTACATATTCCTTCCATCTTTGCCGATTATTTTCGAATCCTATGATAATTTGGATATTTGAATCTCTTAAAATGGTCGCTTTTCGTTTGTATCTTAATCATAATTTTTTGTGCATGCTAAACTTTTAGAAACTCAATTTCCACGCGTTTCTCTTTGAGCCAGTTTTCTTTTGCTAGTCGACATTTTTTCTTGAGTAGTCTATTAATTTGCTTGTATCTAATTTTCGTATTTATGCTTTCTTCTTACGTCCATCAGTTTTATTTCTGAGGTTACCTATTCGTGATTTTGATCGTATTTGTTTCAACGTTTTCTTCAATATCCTCGGGTAGCGTTATTTGCGACATTTTCGAATGCAGGGTTTCTTTCGCATTTTTACGGGTTTTGGGATGTGTAATTTTCCTAATGTCAGTCCTGTTGTTATTTGGATCTTTCTTTGTATTCTTGAACCGGTGTACACGCAGTTCTATAATGACAGAGTTGTCATCCGAATTTATATCAGCACCTGGATATATTTTCACTCATTTGCGGATTACGCAAATATAATAGGGACTGCCTGTAAATGGTTAAACATGCGTTATGGTTAAACTGGTTAAAATTAATTAAGCACGGGCGCATTCCAAATGTAATGTTAAAATTATTTCTTCTCATCTAACTATATCTGATAAGACTATTTGTTTTGAGTAAAATTTATGAATTCCTTAGTCTTAACACGCTTTATATTTTTAGCATTCCTCATGTTAGCATTATAAATCTTACCGATGCTTTGCTCTTAAAATAAAACCAAAAGTCGTTAGAACAAAAAACAAATAGCTATTATTTATCGTCCAGCCTGTAGGATTGTTTCAAGTGTATTGCTTGAGTGAGTTTCAAAGACGGTGAGCAATGTCTATCCAATATTTCAAGCAGTCAGTTAGGTCTTGTATATGTACTCGTATTGTTAGCACTTCTCTTTTTTTTTCGGGATTACTTGGTACGTGATCGAAATGAAATATCGTGCGAGATGATAAGCTTAATATTTTAGTTTTTATGGAAAATTGCATTTAGCAATTTCGATTCGATCGGAAATGGGAAATAATGTTTCTAAAAAATTATAAGGACACTTGTTCACTTGACCAAAATTATAATAGCACACATGTCAAATTGTGTTACATAGTTTTGTTATGCTTACCTTCTAGATTTCCAATACTCGTGCCTCTAATACTCCTAAATTTCTAATTTTCATCACGATTTCGATTATTTTTGGAGTAATTCCTATGCGCGTATTTGTGTGACTGCAGTAGATCCAGCACAAATATTTCCTTATTTTTAATAAATATCTGCCAGACAATTTTAATCGCTTCATTTATCTGAAGTGTACATTTGTGTCTTGTGAATTGTTTTCTGTCATTTCTACTAAGGGCAATAAAGTTTTTAAACAATAAGTTCCTAAACAAGTGTGGTTCCTGAAAATTATGTTCTAAAGAAGGAAACTGTCAGTCTTCTTTTTATTTCTGAAGAAGGAAATAGTCAGTCAGTCTTTTTATCGCTAACACATTAGATAGGAGTTTAGTTAAAGAGAAAAGTTTAATAGGTCCACAAGAAAAACAACGCAGCAGTACTGAACTTTAACCCCATGAACGGACGAGTGTGTACGTTTAGACTCAAGATGAAATTCCGAATGTTTTCAAAATGACGAAAAGGAGATCTTTTACATCCAACTAGAACGTGTATATGGGAATACACCAGAGAACGACGTGAAATTAATCCTAAATAAGATGAATGCCAAAGTTAGTCATGAAGAAGCCTTCAAGCCGTGTGTTAAGTACCAAGTCTCCACGAAGAGTGCAACGCTAATGGACTCAAATTTGTGAACTTTGCTATCAGGAAAGATCTTTCAATTAACAGCACTCATTTTCAAAACAAAAAAAAACATCCATAAGGCAACATGGAAATCACCAGATGGAGTAACAGTCAATCCAATAGATTATGTGTTGATCAAGAGAAGACGATGTACAGGGCCAGAAGTAGATACTGATAATTACATGGTCTTGATCAAGTACAGAGAAAAGATCTCTATGGCAAGGAACAAGAGAATGGAAAGCACCAAGCACTATAAACTTGAAGGCGTTATCAAAGACTCTGATCTGCGCTTAAGATTTTAGCAAAACTTAGAAGAAGAAATCCACAACAACCTCGCTCCTGAGTATGAAAATCCTGGACAACATTAGCACGACCTTAAGGCTGTATTGTTAAAAGTCACAGAGGAGACGCTCGGATATAATAATAACACTAGGAGGAACGGATAGTTCGACGACGACTGTGAGGAAGCCATGAGCGAACGAAATGAGGCTATATCTCTATCACACAAAAATGTTGTAGAGATACAACTACTACCAGACTAGATTACAACAACAAAAGAAGAGCGGTGAAGGCCTTGTGCAGATACAGAAAGCGAGAGCTTGAAAAGAGAGGCTTAATTTACTAAGTGACTGCCACGACCAAAAAGATGTGAACAACCTTTATAAAGGACTTGAAAAAAGGTTGGTAACCACACACAACGTTGTGTCGCGTTATTGGGGGGTGACCTAATTGAGGATCTAGATGGTGACCTGAAATGATGCAGAAGGTACTTTAGTGAGCTACTGAATGCTAATACAAACATCGAAGACACTCGACCTTTCGAGATGGAGGACATCACACACTGGAACGTCTCAGAATCAACTAGGTATGAGGTACAAAAGGCCATAAAGAAAATGACGAATCATTAGGCCGCAGGAAAAGACTGAGTCCCAGCAGAAGTATTGCAAGTATCGAGGAGCGAAACTCACCGACAAAATGCACAACATTATTAAAAACATTTGGTCAAGAGAGGAAAGGTCAAGAGGAATGGAATATGTCAGTTATTGTACCCCTACATAAAAAAGGTGATGAGGCGCATTGTGCAAACTGTAGTGGGGGATATCGTAGGGTACAAGATCTTCGCTAAAGTCTTCAATGAGAGTTTAAAGGCTTACACAGAATCTTCCATCGGCGAATACCAAAGTCGATTTAGACCTAGGAGGTCGACGACAGATCAGATGTTTACTCTAAGGCAGATTTTGGTGAACTGTTATCGGTCCACCCACTGTATGTCGATTTTGGTAAAGCCGCCTACGACAGCTTGTCCCGCCAGCAGCTCTACCACGTGATGCAGGAACTTGATATACCACTGAAACTGAGACAGCTCATACGAATAACGTTGCTCCATACGAAAAGTAGAGTCAAAGTACATGGGAAACTTTCCGAGCAATATGAGATCTGCAATGGTCTCAAACAAGGGGACCCATTATCAGGTACCCTGTTCAACTTCTCCTTGGATTCAGTCATGAGGAAATTACCAACAAACCAGGGAGGCACAATATTTAATAGAACATCTCAAAGTTTGGCCTTCACTTACGGCATTGCTATGTTATCCATACACACCAAACACCTAAACGAGAACGTATTAACCCTCAAGAATGAAGTTAAGGAAATGGGGCTATATGTCAACAAGGCTAAGACAATAGGAACTAAATCAGATGGCGGCACACTGACAAACTCAATGGTTACCAACGGGTGGATGCATTCAAATATTTGAGAGGCATCTTAATACACGACAGGCATCTTAACACCTGACGAAATCAAAGCAAGAATAGCGGCTAGGAACCGGTGCTTCTTTCGCTTCTAGAAGCTACTTTAGTCTATTATTGTTTAGAAGCTACTATTGTTTGGATTAGCCAATATAGATTTTCTCACACGCAGTGCAGTTTAATGGGTTGTGACCTTAAGTGAGTATGTGTAATGTCCTAGCCAAAGTTGTACTATGCTAACATTCTCTAAGGAAGGCTATTTTGTTTTAGAATGTCGGCATTTCAGTGTTGTACATGTTTTCCAAATTTCGACTTCATAAATTGTGTTTTAACAGTATAGGAATTATTGTGCGATAGATGTTGTAGCATCACTAATGAGTAGCACTTGTGCTTTATACTGTAAATAATTAATTTGAAAGCGAATCTACCGCCGTACTATTAAAATTAGATATTATAGTGTATGAACTGCTAAAAAAAATTTAATTAGTGAGTATAATCTCTAAATTGACAAATTACCATTAAATTTATTTTCATATTTCAATTAGGATTATAGATTTCATAAGCTTGCTCATTACAGGTTCCATTATTCCACTTTATGATATAATGAACATTAAATCTTGATTGAGATACCACACAAGTATTCAAACTATCAGTTAGAAACATATAAGTTTGAAACAGTAAACTATGAGTTAAAAACAGATCAATACAAAATCTGCCTTGGAAAAAGTCTATTGCACATTGCGCCCAAATCTAAATAACTAACGTACCGTCATAGAGTAATGTGAAACTAATGCAATAACAATAATAATAATAGTACACAGAAATTTACTTGTTTTATTTTTCTTATTAATGCTATCGAACATTACGAAGGATTATTATTTCATATGGATACCTAGCGGTTGACTTTTGTGAGTGCAATTCACCTATAATCAGACTAATCGTATTGAACGATAATATGATTCGAGAACTATCTTGAAACTTATAATCAACTATGATTAACATTATCATTTAAAGATATATAAATGCCGCAACACAATAGAAAAGTAGAGTGTTTCGATTAAATGATCGTAATTTGTTTTCGTTGCATTTAACGAAAACTTGTAGAAGAGATTAAAGTATGTTTTCCGTTGCCAAATCGAAAAAAATTAAATTATGGTTTGCTAAATTAATGGTAATTAAAACGGAAATGGACTTGAGCGAGTGCAGATGGTATCCCAAAAAATGAAATTGATTACATCATAACGAATCGCAAGTTAACTATTAAAAACGTCACGGTGCTGAACAACTTTACAACTGGTAGTGATCACAGGTTGGTACGTGCGAAAATCATGCTAAATACACGATTCCAAAGGTCAAAACTAGTGAAGAAAAATGATATGATTGACGTGCAACGACTGTACGAACTTAATGAGGAATTTTCTACGACAATGAATGCCGAGTTGGAAAACGTGACCAGCCAAAACAGTACATTGGACAATTTGAACAGCAAGATCGTCGAATC